>OMNN01040601.1:0-14965 GCA_900302755.1 Chromis chromis | reverse complement strand
AGAAGAATACAGATGCAGTGTATGTGATTATATACAAGTAAAGTGTATATTGTAAGTAAAGTGTAAGTGTATATTATATACAAGTAAAGTGTCCATTAGTTAGCGTAAGGTGCAGTGTAAAGTGCGCAAGCAGGAGTGCAAGTATGGGTCAGCATTAATACAGTCAGATATTGAAGGTTTCTTCAGAAAAAATGGGCACCAGCACTCACAGGACATTTTCTGACCTTTTTGTAATCAAAATAAGAAAAAAAAAGACCAGGCGGACATTTTGAGGCTCAGGTCTTAAAGGGTTAAACAACTGTATTCTATATTTTCTTTCACTTTCTCGAATATAAATCTAGTTCAAATAAAATGCAGCATTTAAAAATATCTGAGCTGGCGCATCTTGATCGAAGGCCGAGATCACGTGACTTTACAGTTCCCACTACTTCAGATCCCTTGCTTCAACCTGACACAAAAACTTGAACAAGGAAAAAAACTTCAACTCCAAAATTTGTCATAGAAAAAAAAAAGTATTTTTATTTTCAATGACAAATTTTTTTTTTTCAATGACAACCTATACTGTCTCTGTTGTAGCTCCGTAAGAAACAAACTGTTGACGTTTTCCATTGATGTGAATAAAAAACAGATTTTGTTGACTTTCTGTGAGACCAGCAGAAAATGTGCCTCTTTGCAAATGTAACGGACATCTTTGATCAAAAACTAATTGTAGAAGAAGAAAAAAATGTCTCTGGGGTCGCCAGAAATTTGTGACGTCAAAATGGGGTCAAAAAAAGGTTGGGAACCACTGGTCTAACATCCTCCTACAAGTGTTTAACTCTCTGGCGACTGTCATTCAGTGACACCTCATGCTCCGTGGATTAAATCACTGTCGTTCTGAAAGAGACTGCTCCCGTCCGGATAGAGAAGTTTCATCGTAGGATAAAGGTGATCAGTCAGAACAGCTTGGTGTTGATTTGCAGCGACTCTAAGGAGACAAGTGGATCCAAACCACAGCAGAGCCATCACATCTCCTCACTGTAGGGGTCAAGAGTTCAGGCTTTGTCACCCGTCTGTATTCCTGTGAGTGTATAAATCCCTCTGCGTATGCTATATGTGGAATTAAATGTGTCCGTACACAATATATGTATGATGAGCAGGGTTTGTTGATTATGAGTCATTGCTTGTCACTTTTACATGCACATATTTTCATACAAAGGCTACATAAAAAGCTTTTTTCCCCTATTCTTCTAATTATTATTATTCGTATTAATAAAAAACATCTTTATAATGTTTTTCTTCCAGCATCCCTCCACTGTGAGGATTCACCACTAGAAGATGGACCACTAGAGGGCGTCAGCTCAGAGCTCTGTGCTTTAGAACTGAACTGTTCTCACCTGATTTCCACACTGCTTTTTAAAATGTTGGATTAATTACTAAGAAAAGTTACTCCCATGCATTATTCCTCCATGTTATCTCATGTTATGTTATATTTTCTTGTTACATTTGGAACTAGAAGGTTTATCCAGTTAGATTTGGTCTAGAAATTAGGCCCCTTATGAAGCTGTTGGAGTGCTTCCTACCTCTTCCTCGTTGCATATGTCATATTGGAGGTGATCAGTTCAACTAAAGACTTTACCTCAAAACTAAAAACAGCAATTTAAATAAAAATAATAAGCAAAATCAAGTCCAGAAGAATTAGAATCAATAAAACACATAACAACTGAGACCTTAATGTTTTTCACGAGGTGCAGATTGTTGCTGTCGGACACAAATGAAATGAAATCTCTGAAATAACAGCCGTGAGATAAAGTTGTGACGGAGCAGAGCGAACAGACGGCCGCGCTTGTCTGCTCTCAACTAGAAAATAAGAAATGTTTAAAGATTTACCACGGCCGAAATCTGGATGTTTAAATGTAATGTCACAAGATGTTTCACACTCTTTCACTTCGCGCTTTGCATTACACATTTAACATCACTCACACACTCCTTCTCCTCCACACACACCCAGACACCCTACACCCATATATTAAATTGCTTGTCAGTGCCGTGCAGAAGGGTTTAATCTTAATTAGCAGCCAACATTAGAGATGTTTAGACGTGTCTGTCGGCACTAATCGCTTTGTTGGTTTCCAGCAGATCGGCTGCAGTTGACCTCGTTCCTCTGACTGCTGCCCCGTTAGCACCTGTCTGATCCGCAGCAGGTAAACTCCTGTGAGTGAAGTTACAGAGTTGCACAGCCCATTGAGTGGAGACTTCTTGGGCCGCAGCGGCAGGACCAGCTCCTCCTCATCCTGGAAAACACACACATACGGCACATATTAATACTTAAAAGGTCTCAGAAAAGCATTTCCAGGCAGCTTAAATCCAGCTTACTCACGGGTCAACTCAGCGAGATCAGGGGAGGTCAGCTGCTTGACCATCTCAGAATCTGTCATGTTCCTCCAGAACCAGTTAGTTGTGTTTTTGGCAGCACAGACTCAACTCTCAGCACTTTTTGCATGTTATTTCTTCTTAATGAACACCACTTGCCCTAAATCAAATAACAATGTTGCACATATCGATATCGAACACTTTCAAAGTCACAGTGACGCACAAAAAGACACTAAAATGACACTAAAACATGCAAAAATTACATAAAAAGTGAAAAAAAAATGACACGAAAATATGCAGAAATGACACAAAAACACTAAAATTACAGAAAAACACAGAAAAACCTCAAAAATATGGGGGGAAAAGACACAAAAAAGACACTAAAATGACACTAAAAGATGCAAAAATGACTAAGAATATGGAAAAAATGACACAAAAACGCACAAAAACAACAAAAAGATGGAAAAAAGACACAAAAATGACACTGAAAGATTCAAGATGGCAGTGGATCCTTTGGGTACTCTGGCTTGTGCAGTGGGGCCTCTGTCAATCCAACTTGTTCCACTGCATCCTGTTGATGCTTGCATTGTCAACTCATGCTTTCTGCGCCTGTAGCATAAAGTTCATCATCGACCCAAGTCTGCAAAATTGTGACAAGCAAGTTGCACCAACTGCAAAGCCTAAAACTAATGTTTGTTACAAAGAGAGACAGTAAGAAGGAGATTCTCCACCATCCACACGTCTATAACTCATCATATAAAGAGCTGTAATTGAAGTAGACGCTGCCAGACTTTGGAGATGCTTTCATTTTGTACATGCTTTCCATCAAACACAGTAAATTCTCTAGAAATCCTGTGCTTTGTTTGTCCACTGTGCTCGAAAATACCTCACAAATAATCATACTGACACGATGCTGCAGCAAAATCTGTGACTAACTGCTGCATCATCTGTATGTATAAATCTTAATCTATAATGAAAATAGTAACTACAGATGTCAAATAAGAGAGAGATCAGTATGTCTCACTGAATTGCTTTGATGCACAAAGTTGGCCACATGGGACATACACCCGTGAAGACCCAGTACTTTTTTGTTATAAAGTCACAGCAAACTCAAACTGTGTGCCTCTTTTAAGGAGACACACCTCAAATATTACATGTTCCTGACTGTTTATTGAATACTAGATGTGGAGACTGACTTGAATAGAAAAGTCTGCAATCAATAGTGCAATCGAAGAATGCAAGTTTTAGTATACTGTCACAGTAAGCAGCAGGAGTTACACGGATGCCAATGCTACTAAAATGTTGTGCAGCAGAGATTTCTAGTACTAGTAGCTGCCGTTTCCTGCAGAGACAGTGTCATCATAACTTGTCAGCATGGTGTCTAGAGATGTCTTGAAGTATGGCGTGTGCACAAAAAGTTTTGGAGAAGCAAAAATGACACACATCTCTAAAACTGATTCCAGTGGTTCGTAGGGAGGGTTGCTCCAGCCGTAGTAAAAACTCATCTACACCACAGTGCTTCATATCCAGAGGGAGGGAAGGTGTTGGGAGATGATACCGAGTTAAAAACACAAACTGACAACCTGGCAAAGCTTCCAACCGGCTATCTGACTCCCAAACTCTCTGTTTTTCTTAAAAGCCATTTCTTCTTTCAGCTTTGGTTCCTCTGTACAGTACAGCAGCTCCCGGAGAGGCATTAATAGTGCATGACTCATGAATACATTTAGAAACACAGAGAGAGAAGGCCCGAGATGTGAAAAAGAAAAGACGGCCAAGGGAACAGGGAGGGGGGAAAAAAACAACATATAAAGAGACGCTACCACCTCTCGCTGCAAAGCTCTGAGCTCCACTTCACCGCCCATCCCACTGCTACCTCTGTGGACCATTACCATCAGCACCAGTTTCCATTAGCCTGCCTCAGCCACTCACGCTGCCTTTTCCTTCGCTCTCGTCCTCCTTTGTTCTCACTCTGCCTTGTGTTTTTCTTTTTGTTCAGTCTGCAGCCTTTCTTTTCCTGTCGCCTCTCTTATCGAGTCCCACATCTCTCTCTCTCTCTCTCTCCCATTTCATATCTCACAGTGTCTCTCGGTCCCCTCTGTGTGCCCTCATCCTTCACCCTGTCATTTCCTGTGGTCTCTGTAATCTATAACTCCACCTCGTCGTCACTCCTCCCTCTCCGTCTCTTACTGTCTCTTCAACAAATCACTTCGGAGATGGGCACACGGCACACGCTCAGACCGGAGCTGTTATCAGCAGATTGGGCCATTAATAATGCTCTTGTTTTCATTAATTGCATGGAACTCTTTTGGCTGCAGAGCTCTTTTATTCGAAGGTACTTTGATTATCTGATTGTGGCTATAAACATCAAAGGTCAAAGCTTTAAAACTTATAGTTTGGCTGTAATACGACTTATAGATACAGTCCATCAGACGCGGTTACGATCAGTCCATTTGCAATTAACAGAATTCATGTTTTCTCTTTTACAGCTCACTTATTTCTCCAAAATCAATCAGCCGTCCTGTGCTTTTGACCCTTTACTGTAAGTCCTAGTACGTTGGGCAAGCGCACTTTGGAATACCGTAAATGTCACCGTTTGTGCTATTGGGAAAAAATCCAACGGTTCCTGAAAGCTGAGGCGTTGCGCTTTACAGTCAATATGGTGTCATTACAGTAATTTTACGGTAATTTCATTTGTGCCCCCCCAGGAATCCACTGGATGAAATTACCGTAAAATTACCGTAATGACACCATATTGGCTGTAAAGCGCAACGACATTGCCATTACGGTCAGCAGTGCTTGTTGCCATTTTTTCAGAAGAAACTTTCAATATCTGGCAGTTATTTACTGCCTATTATAAGAGTTACGGTAATTTTACGGTAATTTCCTGGGGGGGCACGAATGAAATTACCGTAAAATTACCGTAACCCTTATAATAGGCAGTAAATAACTGCCAGATATTGAAAGTTTCTTCTGAAAAAATGGCAACAAGCACTCACAGGACATTTTCTTACCTTTTTCTAGTCAAAATAATAAAAAACAGACCAGGTGGACATTTTGAGGCTCAGGTCTTAAAGGGTTAAGATAACTTACCCGTGGCAGTCTGCTTCTGCTGCCTTTTATGTCCTGTCTCAAGGCTACACAAACAAATGCTGTTGTTGTTCAGTAGATTTTCAGTTGACCTGGATATTAATTTAAAAGGAGACAATATTATTTTGATGGTTTGGTACATTAGGCAAGTGGCTAGTCATCTGGAAAACAAATAAGTAGGCGAACAATGAAAGATTTTACCCGTTTTCCGAATTAGCTTTCTCTTTCTTCTTTGCTTTTCTTGACAGCGTCCTCTTAAAGTTTTGGATCATACCACCTTTTTCTTTCTCGTGACAGCTTTCCTTTATTGTTCCAACACATAAGCAGATATAAATAAGTTATATGTAGTAAAACAAGTGTGAAACTGCACTTGAAATGATCAGACGGTTAGCAGATACTTCAAAATTCAGCTTCTGGTTATTCAACTATTGTAAATTTGAGGGTTACCTCCGAACCGTCTTTGTCTTTCTTGAGCACAAAACGTCCTTCTCTGTTGTCCGAGTTCCAGTTTAATTGTACCACCAAAGGTTTCTCATCCGGATCCAGTTTGCGCTCTTATTCCACGTACAGAACACATAAAAATAGAAGAGCAGATTGTTAAATCAGCCATGCAACTATGCGTGGAACAGCTGGACAATGTCAGTTTGTGTGTTCATTTTTTACATACGTGTTCATGTGATATGAATTGTTTTAAAATACAAAATTAGGGATGCAATACACTATTCTTTCCCATATTGATTAATCATCAGAGTGCTCTAAAATGTCAGAAAACAAGAGAAAATGTCCATCAGAAGGTCCCAGATCTTGTTTTTTTTTTTACATGTTTGTTTTGTTTGAGCCACATTTCAGAATATTGTGTGTTAAATATGTACATAAATTCAATATGTATTCAATTTACTGTCATAAAAAGCATACTTAAACAGCAAATCTTCACATTTTAGAGGCTGAAACCAGCATTTTAATGGAAAAATTACTTCAACAATACCCTCATTAACAACATATAATGAGAATTATTACCTACGTGTCCCATCGAAGAGGCAAAGCAGCTGCCAGACTGTAATCTAACAGCAGTTTCTTTAACCTGTATTCAACAGGATGAATAAAGCTCTTACCTTTATTGTTGTGGATCTCGTACAGGGAATAACTAGTCGTCAGCATTTTCATATCAGGCCTGAATTTCTCTGAAAGAGTTTCAATGACCTCATGAGTTGGCGCGTTGCTGCAAACCCGCAGACACTTTGTGGCGACGTTGCCTCCAACATGATCCTCGAAGTAGAAGCGCATCACGCCGTGAAACTCCAGGTTCTGCCAGAAACAAGTTAACAGATGTGTTTTCTGATCCGTCCATTTATTCATTTTTCTCTGTAAAAAACACACATTTCTATGCTGTGTGAAGTGTTCTGAAACCACTGAGCTGAATAGGCTTTGAGAATGAATAGGCCAATCTTGTCTTTAGAAAGTGCTGCAGTGGATTCAGGAATTTAGAAAGCTTCTAAAATGTCCCTGAGAGATTTTCCTGCTGCACTTCCTCCTTATTGAACCAAACAATCAACCGTTCACTGAGCTTTAAATTAGAACTTTAAAACAGGAATGTGGATCGATACTACGAGAGAAAATCTGTAGTTGGGAATCGTTTTGCAGCTTAGGGTTAAGGATAAACATGTTTAATTAAGGGTGAATTCATCCATCCATTATCTATACACTGCATAATCCTCTGTAGGGTCGCGGGGGGCTGGAGCCTATCCTAGCTGACTCGGGTGAAGGCAGGAGACACCCTGGACAGGTTTCCAGTCTTTCACAGAGCCACACATAGACAGACAACCAAGCACACTCTCATTCACACCTATGGACAGTTTAGAATGATCAATTAACCTCAGCATATTTTTGGACTGTGGGAGGAAGCCAGAGAACCCAATGAAAACCCACACTGCACAGGGAGAACATGCAAACTCCACACAGAAAGATCCCAGGCGTTCTAACCGGGACGCGAACCAGGGATCTTCTAGCTCTGAGGCGACGGTGCTAACAACCGAGCTACCGTGCAGCCCCACAGAAAAACAGACAAGAAATAAAACGTGCAGCAGCACAGCATGAGCCACAACTAAATGTCTGTTTCATTATCAGGGCTGGATGTAACGTTTTTAGGGCCCTATGAAGGGTCCCAATCCTGATCTTCACCACACTAGCACCTAAAACATGCACTATAAATGGTTATAATCGAAGACCTAATTCAAGATTCCAAAAATGTTTGGTTATCATATAATGATAAAAATATTTTTAGATTAGGGGCTTACAAAGTACATGGAAGCATATACCTGCAGGCAAACAAATGCAACATGATAACAAAACAGAGCCTCAAACAGTGGAGCACCACGACTCCTCTAAGTCAAATTAGAGTGGAGGACATACACTGTAAAAAAATTGTGTTTTTAATAATCTAATCTTTATTGATCCCCTTGGGGAAACTCCTTCTCTGCATTGACCCATCCTATTCAAAGTTAACCTTAACTATACATACTAGGAGCAGTGGGCTGCCGTGCTACAGTGCCCGGGGAGCAGTCAGGGGTTAAGGGCCTTGCTCAAGGGCCCACAGTGGTGGTGACTGGGACAAGCGGTCGCTCTCACTTTCCCACCTCAGCCTCTTGCCAGTCCAGGGGCTCGAACCGGCGACGCACTGGTTACAAGTTCGCTTCACAAACCACTGCCTATTTCCAGTTATATCAACAATTTTCCTTATATTTTCCTAAAATTACAAAAATGAATGAAAAACATGTTGAATTACATGATACAAAACTATAAATAATATCTACATCAAAACTTAATGTTTAAATAATTCTTTTACAACGTGTGACAGTAAAATTGCATTGTGTTTTAACTGTATTTTAATCAGCAAAAAATATTGTTTCCAGATATTTGCCATTAAATATATATTTTACAGACTGAACAATGATAAATAATTTTTTTAACTGTTATTTTATTTTACTGGTTTTAATTTCTAGTAAAACCACAGAAAATAAGTAATAGTTTACATGATGGCTGTAAACAACAACAACAACAAAAACAAACAACAAATCAACAAAAATAATGTTGTTTTCTAGATATTTTCCATTATTCAAAAGAAAAATTATGTATATTACAGATTGAAAAATGGTAGATATTTATTTTATTTTGTATTAAATGTCTAGTAAAACCACAGAAAAAAAATAACAATTTACAATGTGGCTGTAAAAACAAACAAACAAACAAAAAACATCCACATGAAAAATCTGTATTTTTACAAACTGTAATCCATTCATTTACAGCGTGTGACTGTACAATAACTCTGTTTCACTGTAATTGAACAACATTAAATTTTTACAGTGAAAGATAAGCAGCAAATCCTGCCATTTCAGAAGCTGGAAGCTGAAAATGTGGTGAATTTTACACTTTTTTTTACTTGAAAGTTGCAGAAATAATTGATTATTTTAGTTTATTTCTCTGTCGATCATCTAATTTATTAATCGTTTAACCATTTTAGCTCTAAAAGTATAGTTACTTACTTATTTCAACAGTAAATAAATGTAGGTGCATGGTAAATTTAGTGAATACACCTTTGACACTCTCAGAAAATACAGAATTAAAGGTTAGAGACTTGATTTATTGATCGTGTCTGGTGTTTGCAGAAGACTCACCTCATCCGGTTGGCTGATTTCAAACAGGTCCAGTCTGTTGTTGTTCCACTGTCTGATGACTTTGGCTAGTTTCTCTCGTTCTTCCTCCTCTGGCATTTTATCCACTTTTTACGTAAAAAGGTTTGTGTCTTTAACTCGCTCTTGCAATTTTTTGCCCAGAAAAAGTAAGAAAGAAAATAATCCTGTGACAGAAAAGTTGAGAATCTGTGTGGTGGGCGTCTCATCTATTCGGACCCCTCCCCTTCTTCAATCTATTCCCCATTCGTTATAAACTCATTGTCCTCTGCAGCGGAGTCCTTAAACATAATTGCCTACTTTATCCTCACATCCTGATCCCCTCTTGAAGCCCCCACACCCCTCTGCCCTCATTTAACAGGTCAGTGCATCTTTGTTATGTGAGGCAAACTGTTTCCTAAGCATACATCTGACACAAGCAAGGGATTCCCATCTTTCTCATCCGCTGCCAAGTTTAATCTGCCTCTTTCTCACAGTGATTGATTTGATTATTAAGGATATACTGCAGAATGTGATGCTGACAGTGTGCAGCAGCATTTTCACAGTCACCACGAGAGATTTCCATCCTCCTTTTTCATGCCGACACGGGTATTTACGCTTGAGGGAATCCTACTTCTCATGCATACCAGTGATTTTCAGCACAATTTATGGTTACATGTCTTCCCATTCAGTCAGCGCTATGTATGTGGGGCAGCTTTTGTTGGCTGCTCCGAAAGCTTTCTGGGTAAACCTACAATGGAACAAAAGCCCCAACACAAACAACCCCCAATTAGATATACAGTATAGCGTTTTTAAAAAAAGCGAACAATCAAGGGTATTGTTGTCTGGATGTTGGGAAATGCAGAAAAGCTCTTTTCTAGTGGGAAAAGTATGATCGTTTCTATTATGATGGTCCATTTGAAAAACACACACAAGGCTGCAGTCCATCAGCATAATTCTGATTCATATTTTATTTGCACTTCACAGAGCATAACTCTTGTCAAGGTTACATAATCTTCAGAAAATCAGTTTAGAAATGATAAAACGGCATACAAATCCAGGTCTGCACCAAACCGGCTGATGTGGCCATGATTTCTGAAGGACTACATCTAATCGGCGGAAATAATAACAATTTCTCCTCAACAGTATATGAAGTTTGGTGAAGATCGACTAAAATTTAAAACAGCAGTAGAAAAAATATCAGTTTTTGTGTTGTTGTATTTCCAAAACACCAAAAAATGTCCCTCGGTCCATTGCAGTTAGGAATTAAGGCTAATATTGGTCCAAGACTTCCTTTAACCTTCCTCTTGTCTTAGCTTACCATCTCTTATGTCAGGGGTGCCCAATCCTGGTCCTCGAGGGCCCCTATCCTGCATGTTTTAGATGTTTCCCTCTTCCAACACACCTGATTCAAATTATCAGGATCGTTATCAGGCTTCTGCAGAGCTTGATGATGAGCTGATCATTTGAATCAGGTGTGTTGGAAGAGGGAAACATCTAAAACATGCAGGATAGTGACCCTCGAGGACCGGAGTTGCCCATCCCTGGTCTAAGTGAACTTAGAATAGGGGTGGAGGTAATGTTACGGTGAGCATATGGCTCTAATGTTGCAGTCCTTTAGTGTGCACATCCTCCTTGTGTCAGGTGGTCCATATAAAAGCCCAGTGAAGTGTCTGAACTGCAAAGCACTACACAGCGCAGGAAGCTGATAAATTATTGATTGTGTCCTCAGGTCTTAAAAGATGGTAGGTAGCTGCTGAATAAAAATGGTACATGAAACTGTGGACCAAAAATAGCCACTGCAGTTGTGACAGATGAGGTAAAAAATCAGAAAGTAGACGTGCAGACAGACAGACTAACTACATCCACTCACACCCAATGACATTTAAAACAGAAGGAGAGATTCATGTAAGGATATAAAAAACACCTGCTGTACAAATAAGTGTCCGTTTTGACTGTGGATTTAGGTGGACTGATGAGCTAGATGTGATTCACAGCTTCCTTTATGACTCCCACGGTCACATGTTGAGTGTGGGGTAATAGAGAACTGTTACTTTGCTTCATCTAGCAGCTAGCGTTAATCCAAAACCCCAATCAGCTCAATATGAAGCCTTTTACACAGTAATTCTGTCAATCTTGACCGCTTTAACAGCCGATCAGAGCCTGTAAATTACAGTTTAACCGACAAAGTAAGATCGCTTATTCACACACACTGCATTAGCCACTGTTAGCTATCTGTTGTAGTAGACGGGTTGGTTAGCAAACTAGCCGGCACCGAGGTGTCCATACCCGGCTGTTGACGCCTCGGCTACTGTTAGCTTCCTCTGCTAACCAGTGAATGCTCATCGCGGCGTGCTACCACACAGGGCATTTAACGATGAATAACGTTAGCCCGAGGCACTGTGCTGTTCATATGAGCGCCTCGACAAAGAGGTGGCTTTTTTTTGCCTCATTACCACCACCACCACCCCAGCCACATTACTGCCTCCCAGCCTCGCCTGCTGCTCTCAAACAGCTCCTATTAAGGGTTTCATCCCCTTTCTTCATCCACGTTAGCTTAGCTAGTCAACCTACCACACCACTAGCTACCGTTAGCTCGCCGTTGGTAGCGAACCGACAACAACTGAACACTAACGCCCAGCTGGGGGAAAAAGGCGACAGAAAGCTTACTGTTTCGTGGGCGACTTGGAAAAAAATCCTTATTTTCTTTTCATTCATGAAACGCAGACAAGATGCAGACGGGCTCTATGGTGTCCTGCCGTAAGATACACAACGACGCTGTGAAGAAAAGATTTGTAGTACACGCCCTTGACGACGAGGATTGGAGTCCACGTTTTCTCCGTAACTGATTTCTGCAACCGATTGGACAGTTCTGGACCTGGAGCTAATCGAACGCGGAGGTGATTGGCTCGAGACTCGCTCATAACGTTGATCGTGAACGTCTCCACGGTAGGTGCGTTTCATTTGGTCTGTGACGCCGCGGGAACAGACTGAGGTCTAGACGTAGAAAAACAACCACACATCCAGCCGACTGTGGTCTATTGTTACCCCAACAATGGAGCCATATCTGGAATGAAGCGTCCCCCCCCCCAAACACCATGAAACATCTTATTATGACCCAGACATCAACCACCCCCTCCTATAATAAAATAAAAACAACCACAAAACCCTCATAGGAAGACAAAAACAAATAAAATATATGTTACAATCATGTTATCATTGATTTTAATCAAAAATAATTGTAAGGAATTAGATAAATAACAGAAACATTTTGAGGAGAGGCTTTTCCTATATAACATTTTAATGCATTTAGAAAAGAGACATGTAAATTGCAATTTATACTGAACAAAAATATAAATACAGCATGTAATATTGTATTCAATTTTGTCCATTCTTTTTTTTTTTTTTTAAACATAAAATTGATGGTTTATTACAAGCAGGGGTGGAGAATCCTGGTCCTCGAAAGTAAAAATCCAGCATGTTTTCAAATTTAAATGGTCAGGATCGTTATCAGGCTTCTGCAGAGCTTGATGATGAGATGATCATTTGAATTAGGTGTTTTGGAAGAGGGAAACATCTAAAACATGCTGGATTTTTACTTTCGAGGACCAGAATTCTCAACCCCTGATTACAAGGCTCTCGTCCCGACCTGGGCCTGGGATCTTTCTGTGTGGAGTTTGCATGCTCTCCCTGTGCAGTGTGGGTTTTCACCGGGTACTCCAGCTTCCTCCCACAGTCCAAAAACATCCATCCATCCATCCATTATCTATACACCACTTAATCCTCTGTAGGGTCGCGGGGGGGCTGCACCTATCCCAGCTGACTCAGGGCGAAGGCAGGGGACACTCTGGACAGGTCGCCAGTCTATCACAGGGCTATAGAGACAGGCAACCAAGCACACTCTCATTCACACCTATGGGCAATCTAGATTAATCAATTAACCTCAGCATGTCTTTGGACTGTGGGAGGAAGCTGGAGAACCCTGTGAAAACCCACGCTGCACAGGGAGAACATGCAAACTCCACACAGAAAGATCCCAGGCGTCCTAACCGGGACGTCCTAACCCCCCCGCGACCCTACAGAGGATTAAGCGGTGTATAGATAATGGATGGATTACAAGGCTCTTCTAAAACTGCCACCACCAAATGAAGAGCCTCTTTATGTAGAGCATTGTTCTTTGCTTGCTTTATGTTATATAAGGTTCTCCATTTTTATTGGAGTCATTTGCTTTTTATTATAGGAGCCTTTGCACCCTAATCTTTGGAACAATTCATCTCATGTGCTCAGAAGTCTTTTCGTCGTCATTCGACTCAAGTAGACCTCGACACCCTGATTTCATCTATTATTATGTTGTATCTTTTATTTTTTAGAATCTTATTACTTTCATTCAGATTTGGTTTTTCAGTCTAGTGTTTTATTGCCCTGCTATTTTAACTGTAGAACACTTTGGTTCAACTCCAGTTGTTTTAAATGTGCTTTTTAATTAAAAAAAGACACTCTGATGCTGACTTTATTTAGTGGCAGTTAATGAAATGAGAACTGCAGCTAATAAGTATTTTCATTATTGATTAATCTGCAGTTAGTTTCCCTATTAATCGACGGATCATTTGGTCTATAAAACATCAGAAAACAGTGAGAAATGCTCCTCACAAGTTCCCATAACCTAAGCTGGCATCTTGTTATATGCTGTTCTGTCTGACCAACAGTACAGAGCTCAAAATACTAAATGTTCTATAATGGAAGACCTGTTGCAAGTTCTTACATTTGACTTATTTTGCTCAAATATTACTTAAAGGGTTATGAAGTCCCATTATCAAAATGGCTGCTGATTCATAATCTGTCTAGTGACTACACAAATAATAATGGAGAGTGGGGTCATAAACCAGAATTCATAAGTCACATATCTGCTACACACAGATATGTGGGTGTTGATGTTGGCTTGTAGAATTCTGTCTGTCTCTTCCAGAAGGGTTCGGCAAAGTTGATGGACATTTTGGGGGACAGGATCTGGTTGTCAGACACGTCCATCCAGATCATTACTGATACTGTCTGAAACAACTTCTTAGACGACACAATTGTGGGCACTGAACTGTCTGACTACTGCACTAACTGACATGCAGCAGTTCTCATCTTTCTCTTGTCATCTGTGGCATTGTGTCATTTAAATAAAGCTGCATTTTAATGTGGCCTTTTATAGTCACTGGTCAAAGGAGTGTCTGCTCACGCTATCTGATCTGTGTCATTTAACCAATAGAAATGAGATTTTTAACCTTTTCTTTAAGTCAGAAAAGAAGACCATTAGCATGCTGCAATTATATTTTTGTTCAGTGTGATATTAAGCTTTCCATATATTAAATGTTAATGCATTTATGCTGATGAGACATGTGAATGGCAATTTATTATACCCCAGAAAAAATCTTGTGTCCACATCATTGGGTGGTAGGATCATTGTCTGTAGCCCTTTAAGACCTACATGAGCGTCCGCGATCCCATTTGCCTATCTATTTTCAGTGCCGGTAGAATTGCAACCAAATAAGATGGAGCGATAATTCTTTTTGCATATAAAACCAGAGGAGTTACACTTTCATATCACGCATCCAACGTGTCCCAGAAATCCAGTATAAAGCACACACAACATAAACATTATAATCTAGGCCGTGGGTGTTCACAGCGTTCACAGCGCCAAGTTCCCACGTGGTTCCAGACCCTCACCACACACTCCCTACACTCTCCCACACCCACACACATATTTATGGAACCACAAAAACCTGTGCCTCTGTGTCGTGGACAGGAATTGTCACAAGTCCTATCACAGCTCCACTGGTGCTATTGAAGTGTAATGTTCGACTTTGAACTTAGAT
>OMNN01040597.1:2502-22775 GCA_900302755.1 Chromis chromis | reverse complement strand
TACAGTCTTAACTATTGTAGTGTCGCCTGGGTTTAAAGCTACTGTATGTTTTTTCACTTAATGATAAAAATATGTGAAGGTTGAGGCTTGTTTTCCACTAATGGAATGGAATCTCTTTCTAGAATCAAGGAGCTCGTGTTTGTGGTTAAAGAATAGAACCCAGTCCCTTCTTTAAAGTAGCAGGATAATGATCGTTTGTATTTCCTGTTACATTGAACCATATTCTGACCTGTGCTGTAACATCATGGCTAATTTGCTGATTAGGATTTGATCTGAATTCAAACAGTGGTAATTGCTGTCCTGTCCTCATTATGGTGAGTTTGGTAGTACGACCGCTGTAATGACAGTTAGAGCAGTCGTATTACCAAATGAAATTCTGATTGCTTTATTCAGAAAGAGGATGTCCAGGTCTGAACAGAATGTCCTTATTGGCATCGTTTCAAATGTGCATCTTCACAAAAGATGCTTTGAAGTGCTTTTTTTTCAGAAGAACAAGTGGCGTCAAATTGTGTAACATTATAAACAATCGGCTTGTCATAAGTCACCTCCAAAAGCCTTCAACAAAGCCTCTGAGATGAATGATAAAACGCTTCAATAAGTGGCTTTTGTTATAGTTGCTAGATGCTACGAGACCACAATGACTTGACAATCTATGAAAGCATAATCTGTCAGTCCTTTTAATAAAGATAATCTTTGCACAAGACTGTTACATTCTGCAAATAAGCTTTGAAAGAAGCTGCAGATTTCGGTTTTCTCATAAACCAGATGCTTGCCTTTTGCTAAAAAGTCTGAGTGTGATGCGCGGCTTGTGTTTTAAATATGATGCGATTCATCTTACAGTAGGAAGTAAGTATTTATTTGATGCTTCAACCGGAAAACTGTTAATAAAAACACATCTGCATCCAAAAAAAAAACGGTTTTAAACATTATACGCTTAAAGCTTTGGGTTACCAGCTCAGTGTTGATAGAAATGCATGAAAAACATACTTTTTGTAGTAATAATATGTTGCCCATATGGTGGTAAAAGGATCAGATACGCTTCATCTTCAAGTCATAAACAGTTTGACAGAACAACTATGTAATACCTGGTGCTCAGCTGTCTCCACCAGTCAGTGTTTAAATCCCCTTGTAGTAATGTGCCAGTAAAACATTCTCTTCTCTTTAGATTCTAAAATCCTTCTTCAACCTTCTCAAAACGCTGCCCCATCTTTCCCTTTGTCTAATTATGACAAACCCACCAGAGACACCTAATAGTTTTGTTTATCCACTGTTCAATGTTAGCAGCTATCTTAAACCCCTCAAGTGTACCAGTACTATAACTTGCCCTCTCTTCATGTTTGTTAGGACTGCTGAAAGTCGAGATCGGGCGTATGATCACGGTGCCTATGGACATCATGAGCGTCCTGGTAGCAGCTTTGACCGTCAGCGGCACTATGAGACAGACTATTATCGCGACGCAAGAGAGAGGACTCTAAGTGCAGCTGGGAGCGGGTCTGGTACCTCCAGTGGAAGCAGTACAACAGTGTCATCAGGAGTCGGTGGAACTATAGTTAGTGCCGTTGCTGGGACCACAGGAACAAGTGGATCAGCAGGAGCAACAACGGGAGGAAGCGGAGGATCTACGTCCAGTGGGGTCGGCTTTTACCGCTCCCACAGCAGGAGCCCCTGCCGCTTTGAGACACCAGAGCCTCGCTATGAGTCTCGTGCCAGGGAACCCTTTACTTTGGCCAGTGTGGTTCACAGGGACCTTTACCGGGAGGACAGGGGTCGACGTGGGGAGCGGTCGTACCGCCACAGTCGTAGCCGGTCTCCACACTCGACGCATTCGCGAAACCCCTCACCTCAGAGGCTGGTGAGTCAGGCTGCTCGTCCTCCACGCTCCCACAGTGGTTCGGGCTCTCGCAGCCGCTCATCCAGTTCAGACTCAGTCAGCAGTACCAGCAGCAGTACAAGTGGCAGGTGAGTGAAGACAACACTTCTACTCTTGTGCATGGCTGTTGTTTACATTTTTGCATCCCAGTGTGTGGCGGTGTGGATCCAAATGACTTCCATACAGGGAAATGAACTGAGAATGTTACTGTTTTGATATATGTGTAAGGCTGTCACCCTTTCCCCAGCATATATTTATATCAGCTGTACTGGTCCCCATTAAGCTATAAAACTGTTCAACATTAGTTTTTCCAGCCATCTCAGACTTGTGCAAGATGTGTGCATTTCATTTCTGTCATTGGTAAGCAGGGACTTCTATTAAGAACGGTTTGTTGCTCAATACAGCTCAATGCAGAAACTGTGGTTAGTAACATGGACCATTTAAAGATAATATATCTCCTAATACTTTGTCATTATGTCTCCTTATTCTGCAGTCCTCTATCATATTTTATGGAAACATATATATAGATAAGACATTTGGATATGTGCAGATAAGTCGCCCTGGACAAATTACATTAATATTTGTAGTATGTTGATTCTTGGACAGTGCTATAAAAGAATTGACATATCCAATAACAGGGCCTAACCTGCAACACTGGGCTTATTTTTTCTGTTTTCAATACTTTAATATTTCTTAAGGCTCTACCCACCAAGTATTTTCATGTTCTAAAAATAGTTTTAGAAGACACACAGTGACAGGGTAGATTTGTGTATGTATGTTCCTCTTTCTTCCTTCAAGGAAATTCTACTTTGCCCTTTTTGTATAATCATTAGCAAATTTGTCAAATGGCAGGGATGTTGACTGAGCAGTTGATTGCTGGTAGGAGTCAAAGCCTGGAAAATGACCTTTGATGCATGTAACTGCTGTGATGACACACTTTTTTTTTTCTGTTGTTAGGATTTGGCATGAATTGATTTATTACCGCTCTACCGCACTTGACTTAGTCTTTGAATTAGAACACGTTGCTCAACTCCTTTGACCGTGCTTAGTTCAAGTTTTCAGCTATCATGCCTTCATTAGAGTTGTTTGTTTTTTAATATGCATCCATCATGCAGGTTATATACCTGTGCAGATGCTGAGCTGACCATTATGAGCATCTTTTTAAGAATCCTTTGGACAAAATACGCCACTTGTCATCCAAGAAATACCATCTATGAAGTAGTATTTGAAGTTTAAAAATAAGACCAGGGTTAGGTTGCTGGTGAGGCCTTACACACCCAAGTACTAACTTTGGGGAGAGTCAGCTGCATACAACAGCCAGAAGGAATACCATAATTGCACTGGATATATGTAATTCAGATGTTTTCCAGGCATGCTGTGAGAGTGGTTTTAACTCTGGCGTTAGAAACAAGCGGCTGTTCCTTTTGTCGTGCCAGTGAGTCTGGTTTGTTTAGAATTTGACATGCTAATTTAGTCATTTTGTGCAGAGCTGTGTTCTGCACCATCCATCGTAATTATATGTTCCTCTAAGATTCTAAACCCCCAAAAATATCAAGGTTAGAATAATCAATTGTAAGGTAACTGTGCAGTTCTGAGCATGTCTTTTCGTGGGGATCTGCGACATAAATTTGCTTTCCCCCCTCTCCGGTTGGTCATTTTGTGTCTCACTGCATCACCTTTTGGACACAGCAGAGTCGGCAGCTCTGAACGACATGTAGCGACACATGTGGTTTGATGAGGAAGTGCTATGGGGGGGAATTTCAGGAGACGGCTGCTATATTTTTCTCACTGCCTACCTCTGTGTATGGGTAATGGCTCCCCCCCCTCCGTGAGATCCAGTTGGAACTGGAAATTTCTGGCCAGTGCTGGCTGCCTGCCCACTCCCACAGGCCAGGCTCCGTCAGCAGCACTTCCGGGAGTGTCTGAGCACAGGAGGAGAAAGTGAGAAGGAAACAAACAGCAGAGGGCCTAGAAAGCTGAGACAGACATGGGAATCGTTTGAGGAAAAAAAAAAAAGGTGCACGAGGCAGCCGTGCATTTGCCACTGCCGCGCGAAAATCCATTTTTTTGCACTGATAACCAGATGCACCACATGAATATGGAATTGGGAGTAAAGGGGTGTGTTTCTCCTTTGCAGCTGAGAGACATTGCATTTTTTAAACAGTAGAAAGACCCATTCGAACCACATGTAATCTAACTATCCTTCCTTGTTTGACGTTTAGATGAAGCATCACACGTTTTTTCACCTTCAAGTCCATGTTTAAAAAAATCGAATCATAATTGTAGCTCTTGACAAACGGTTTAAAATATAGCACGTATGTATGACATGTATTACTGAGTCTATGAATGATTGCTCAGGGGCAGATCATGTAGCTCTTTAGGTGTAGCACTCCAAAATACAAAATCTCCTTTAGGTTTGTTAAAATGAGTCTATGTAAAATATTAGATCATATGAAGTGATGATTTTAATATATTCATAGCTATTCGTGGTTAAGTTAATGCAACAACAGGACACAAATAACCACCTTTTTACCATAAGTCTTTAATGTTAAAGATAAAAAATGTGTTCCTCTTTTACTACAGTGATTCCAGCAGTAGCTCAAGTGACGACTCTCCGGCACGTTCAGTGCAGTCTGCTGCTGTTCCTGCACCCTCAGCACTTCCTTTATCCTCCCTTGACAAGGATGAACCACGTAAAAGCTTTGGCATCAAGGTCCAAAATCTTCCTGTGCGCTCTACAGGTTAGTTGTGTGGCGCTCCAGCAGTGTGTGTGAGCGCAAAGAGCTTTTTGAATGCATAAACAGTGGTGCACTATATTCCTAATATGCAAGAGATTCTGGCCATTAAAAAATATACATAGTTAGTCATTTAATAACATGTTACCTTTTCCTTTTTTAATTAATGACACATCTAATTTATTTGCTTCAGATACAAGCCTAAAGGATGGTTTGTTCCATGAATTTAAAAAACATGGAAAGGTTACATCTGTACAAATCCACGGAGCTTCAGAAGAGCGCTACGGGCTTGTCTTTTTTCGCCAGCAAGAGGACCAAGAGAAAGCACTTGGAGCATCAAAGGGCAAGCTTTTTTTTGGCATGCAGATTGACGTCACAGCCTGGAATGGCCCCGGTAAGTTCTGGGTTTTAAATGTGTTCAAGGAAAACATGAATATTGTCAAATCCAAAAGCTCATACTCGGCACCTTTCAGAGACAGAAAGCGAGAACGAGTTTCGACCCTTGGATGAGAGGATTGATGAGTTCCATCCAAAGGCCACACGGACATTATTCATTGGAAACCTGGAGAAGACCACTACTTACCATGACCTGCTTAACATCTTTCAGCGGTTTGGAGAAATAGTGGTAGGTTATTGATGTGAAGTGGTTGCCACATGTGCAATGGTTACAATGCTGCACACTTTGAGGTGATCATGTTTAACTGAAGTATTTTTTGTTTTCATTGTCCCCAAAGGATATTGACATTAAGAAGGTGAATGGAGCCCCACAGTATGCCTTTCTACAATACTGCGACATTGCTAGTGTCTGCAAGGCCATAAAGAAGATGGATGGCGAGTATCTTGGTAACAACAGACTAAAGGTGAGACTTATGTTGATTTCATTCTAAATCTTACTTTACACCACTACTACATTGTTGTCCTTCTCAATCATACGTAGTAATATGTATCTATAAACTTGTTTAACAGATAAAATTATTGCTATGTGACATTTTATTCTTTCTTTTTCAGCTGGGCTTTGGAAAGAGTATGCCTACGACCTGTGTTTGGTTGGACGGATTAGCATCAAACACAACTGAGCAGTTTCTTACTCGTCATTTCTGCCGCTATGGACACGTCGTCAAGGTAAGCCTGTTTTATTTTCTTTATCATAGTTGCCCATTGTTTACTCTGTGGAACCGTTGGACTGTACTTTCCTTTCCTATGTGGTTTGCAGGTTGTATTCGACAGGATGAAAGGAATGGCCCTTATTCTTTACAACAACATTGAATATGCTCAAGCTGCTGTCAAAGACACAAAGGGATGGAAGATAGGGGGCAGTAAAATTAAGGCAAGTTGAAATATAGCTTTGCTCAGAAATGATGTGCTCTAATATCTATGTTCTCTGAGCTTGACATTGCAACTGACATGCGTTTATTTTCTTCAGGTGGACTTTGCAAATCAGGAAAGTCAGATGGCTTTCTATCGTTCAATGCAAGCGTCTGGGCAGGATATTCGAGACTTTTATGACATTCTCTCTGAAAGAAGGTTTGTGTAGTTTGCTTAAAGAATGATAATTTTACCTCTGTACTATCTAGTGCTAAAGCTAGAATAATTTTGTATTATTTCTTGGCAGGGATGAACGACGAACCCAATACGAGTTTCAAGCAGAAAGACAATATTACGAGAATGTACGAACACCAGGAACATATACTGAGGATCCACGTCGGAAATACCCTGCTAGAAGTCGGGAGTTCTACACTGAATGGGACCCATATCAGGGGGATTACTATGATGCACAGTACTTTGAAGACCCTCGGGAATATCGGGAATACAGAGCTGACCCTTATGAGCAGGACATTCGCAAATACAGCTATTTGCAGCGGGAACGTGAAAGAGAGAGGGAGCGATTTGAAACGGATCGCGGACGTGATCATGGGAGAAGGACCATTGAGCGTAGCCAAAGCCCATCTCACATTACCACTCGTCGTCCTGCTAGCCCCACTGCATCTCCTTCTCTCTCTGAGAGGATACCAAGTGATTCAGACCGTCGTATTTGTTGTCGATCCTCTGAAAGAAGCGGCAGCTGCAGTTCAATCTCTCCACCCAGATTTGAAAAACTTGAAAAGGCGCGCTCTGAAAGGTATAATAAAACTGAAAAACTTGAAAAGGATCGGGTTTTTGAAATTGAAAGAGCAACTTTGGTTGAAAAGGACAAGAGGACTGGGCGAAAAGATCGAGGGGACAAGGACAAAAGTGAGAAACAGAGGCTGAAGAAGCTTAAAGTTGCATCACCTATTGCCCAGGCCTGTGAGACGGAACCTGAACTTGAAAGAGATGTTAGCCCTGAGTCTGTTCTTCGAAGTAAGACCAGTAAAATCCCAAAGGAAAGCTCAAGCAAAGGAAGGCTAGACCTTCTGCCGTGCGTGGTGCAGTTAACACGCGTTAAAGAAAAGGAAGGAAAATTGATTGGTCATGCTGTCCAAGAAAAACAAATACCCAGGGGTGGGAGTGACAGTCCTAGATTGGCATCACCTACAGCTGACCAGAGGAGTCCTCCATTCCGCACGGAGTCATCAAAAGGTGATCTCTCCAAGCACGGAAAGGTGCCCAGAGACAAGAATGTACAAAGTTTAGTGGAGATCACTGACAAGGATGGTAAAGTCAAATCTAAAAAACATGGGAAATCTGAACTGGAATTTGACAGTGGTATTTCTGTGGATATTGACCGTTTAGCTGCAAGGAAAAGACGTTTTGAAGACTCTGGGAAAACTGACCGACAGAAGAGGAGTAGTGAAGAGGACCTTGGTAGACCTGGACTTTATAAACTGTGGAACAATACAAAAGAAACAGATTTGGATAAGAATCTTTTGCTAAGAGGTTTGCATAAAAAGGAGCACCACAAGGATAAATGTGTCCGGATGGTTTCAGTTAGCAGTCCTAAAGATGGACGAGACTGTGAAAGCAACTCTATAGGCCTTCCTCTGCAACGGCAGCCGCAGCTTGACGAGCTGCCTGAAGATTCTACAGATCAGTTAAACTCTCCATACCTCAAAATGGATTTAGAGGGCTCAAAAAGTGAAAACAGCTCCAGTCTCACAAAGATGTCAGATGACTGCAGCCTTGATATGGATGAATTAAAAGAACCACAGAAACAGGGTTTGTCTGAAAATGAACAAGGGGGGAGGGGGAAATGCAGAGACTCTGACGACGGAGAAGAACACTTTGTGCACATTGACCAGACTAATATTTGCACAAAACAAAATGAACCGAGTCGATGGCTCCGATCCAAACTGGGCGATCCTGATAAGGTAGTCAAGTTTGAAAACCTACCAAATAATGAGACTCATGATTTTGAAAAGGATTATATCCTGCATGATGTTGGAAAATCTATTCAGGATATGGCCAGTGATGACTTTTCTTGGTGTAAGCGAAAGAAGTTGGAGAATTTTGACTTTGAAATACTCAGAGTCAAGAGAGAGCGCAACTTTGCAGTTTCCCAAAAGTTGAATGAAGACATTTACAGTATACCATCTTCAATAGGAGCTGGTCAGTTTTCTGAAAATGAAGAAGATGAAACCGCCCAGATTTCTGTGTCAGTCACAAACAAAGTCAGAAAATCCTCTCCAACAACGGATGATAAATTTTCACACACAGAGTCATTGAAAAACAGCTTGGACCCGACAGGCAGACATTTTCAGTCATCTGACAACGAGCTCCCAAAGCGTAAGACATCCCTGCTCGGATGTGATGAGGAGTTAATGCAGCACTGGGAAAGAAGGATAAAGTCTGATTCACTCAGAATGGAAATGACGTTCCCAAGTGATATTTCAAAACGTGAAAGCATCCGCAAACGCCTCGGCCAGGATTTGGAACCTGGAGAGGTGCAGTCTGATTCAGACGATGATGGAGAAAACAAACATATCTCTCCCAAATCCAGTAGTTCCTTGTCTTATATCCTCAGGGACCGTGACGAGAGGATGACAGACGTGAAGCTCTCAGGCTCCTTGGAAAAGAACAAATTTTACTCATTTGCTTCAGATAAAACAATAACTCCTGATACAAAGGCACTCCTTGAACGAGCCAAGACATTGTATTCATCAAGGGAAGATAACTGGTCCTTTCTTCCATCGCGCTTTCCAGCCTCCCACAGCTGTTCTGATAAGGACAAAGTAGAGCTAGCACCTCGACCTATTCCTTCTTGGTATAAGAAAAAGATTCGTACTTACTCTGGCGAAAAGCTGCATGATAAAAAGGAGGAACTTAAGCCACAGGACCAAGAGCGCCAGGAATTGTTTGCCTCCCGTTTCCTGCACAGCTCAATCTTTGAACAAGATTCCCGCCGTTTGCAGCATCTTGAACGTAAAGACCAAGATATAGAAACTGGAAGTGGAAGACCTTTCATCAAACCAGGTGTTACTGAGGCACAGCCTGAACCTGGAGGAAGTGACATCCCACAAGAGCCCATCGTTCTTTTCCATAGTCGGTTTTTGGAGCTTCAACAACAAAAAGACAAGGACCATTCCCCACCTGACACTGAGAGCGATTCAATAGTGGTGGAGATTAAAAGAGAAGAAGATCAGAATTGTGATAATCTGATGTCTGATAAGGAATCTGAGCCAGTACTCAAGGCTGATGACAAATCAGCCACCTCCCCAATAACCTGGACGATTGCACCATTTGTGCCATTCCCTAAATTACTGTCTTCACCAGAAAAGAGAGAAGCTCTGCCTCCATCCTCAGATCAACCTGTGTCATTTGTCAAAGAAGAGAAAGTGGAGCCAGTTCTTGAAGTGTCCCCATCTCATGCTCTTCCTATGGAAGACTTCAAAGCAGTTGCTCCTAAACTCACCATAACACCTCCAATCATCCTCTCAGAACCAGAACATGACATTGAAACAAAAGCAGAACTAATTGAACCCAAATTGAAATGTGGTGATAGTTTGGCAGTGGAACGTAACTCTGTTGCGGAAGATAAGCCTCCCACTCCTGGTGGTTCCTTAAGTGGTTTTGAAAGACAGGCTGCAGAATTTGCTTACTCTGACTGTTCAAAGATTGAAGAAAAAATAGAAATTAAGACAGAACCTGAAATTGAAAATCAAGAAACAAAACACTTTGAGGAATCTCAAAAAACTGAGACAGATAGTGAGGCATGTATGCCACAGCTAGAGGCTGAAATAAAACCATTACCAAACCGCAGACTGCCCAAGAGTAAAAGGGCGAAACCTCTGTCAGTATTGCGTACTACACAACAGTCCCAAATTGTTGCCACTGAAAAACCTGCCACACGAAAGAGTGAACGGATTGATAGAGAGAAACTCAAAAGGGCCTCATCCCCTCGAGCAGAAACACCGAAAATATCATTTGAGTCTAAAAGCACATCTAAGTCACCAATACATGCTTCGGATTCTGAACAAAACCTCGAGTCAAGTTTGATCCATGGGAGAACACGTCGGAGGAATGTAAGGTCAGTCTATGCCACGCTACACGAAGACGACCAAGGTGGCAAAGAGGTGGTTGAGTCATCACGCTGCATGCGCAAACGTGGTGCTGAGAGAGAACCAATACAGCAAGAAGTTCAAGTTGCTACCAATGCCAGGCGAGGACGCCCACCTAAGAGAGGTGTCAAACGAAGTGAAGATGCATCACCAGTAAAAGGGGATCAGAAGAAAATGATGGAAGAAGACACAGAGGTCAAAGAGGCCTCCAGTACTGTAGAGGCTGTGAAAGCCTCTGAGGGATGGCGTTCACCTCGTACTCAGAAAGTTCAACAAACACCACTAACTTCATCTCCTCAAGTTAACAAGAAAGGAGGTAGAATAGACAAACCATCTGGAAGCACAACAGCGCTAGCTGAACAAGCTATGGCAAGTCATGATGAGTCTGATCTTAAGCCTAAAGCTGATTCTGAACTGTTTGGCAAGTTATCAGAAAGAGTGGAAAATGCAAGCTCACCAGTGCATAGAAAAGAAAAAGATTTAAAAGAAACTGGAGGAAAGAAATCTGCTGATGAAGATACTGAAAAGATAGACGCCAGCTCCTCTGAGAGGAGACAACAGGCTGAAAAGACTGTTAAAATAAAAACACCACGGTTGAAACGAAATACCAAGCTGCTCACTGAAGAGAAGTCGCACAGTTTAAAAAATCTTGAAATCCGTGTAAGCGTTGATGATGTAAAAGGTTTACTTCGTTCAGAGGATGATGAGTCTGAGACTTTTGAAGGCACTACTATTACAAAAACCGAGACAGTAGTACAAGTCAATGAAGGAACAAAGATAATAAGCTTTCCAAAAGAATCCAAAGAGCTTGGTGAACAGGAGAAAGAAGATATGCTATCAGAATCTGAACTACCTACTGACCCAGCTGCACTATTAGCACGACAGATGGAACTAGAGCAGGCAGTTGAAAATATTGCCAAACTTACAGTTGAGCAAACTCCTCGACCATATAAGGAACCACCGCCAGGGCAACCTACTGTACTGCCTCCTGTCGTAGTTGAACCAGAAGGTGAGGTTGAAGAGGAGAAGCGGGCAAATCCCGCAAGTGAAACTGAACTTGCAGCTGCCATTGATTCCATAACAGCTGAAGAAACATGTGGAGATGCAGATGGGTTCACATCCCCTCCTACTTACACTTCTCTTATTCCTACCCCTGAATCCCTAATCTCATCCTCCTCCTCCTCCAATGAGATTATGGAGCCTGAAACACACATGGTGATCAACAATATACTTGCAGGGGACTTGGATGATGGTCCTCTAACACCAAGCCCAAAAGGGCCAATGGCAGAGTCTAAGGCAGCTGAAGATCCCATTCTACTTGAAACACCTAAGAAAGCAGGCAAAGTCAGAGCCAAAACCCCAAAGAAGTCGAGAAGCCGTAAAGGTGCAGCTAACAAGAAGGGGGATACTGCTGAAGAGGTTACACAATCAGAGCCTTCCCCAGTCAAGTTACCCGAGTCAATCCCAGAGGACCCAGAAACCATTAATTCAAAAGCAGTTACTGTTACAGCTGGGGCAACCGCAGCAGCTTCTGTGGTCACTGCTGTTGCAACTTGTAGGCGTGATGTTACCAGTGCTATAACTGTAGACACGCCCAAAGAGGCAGAGCAGCCAGAGGTTGAACAGCCTGTACCCAAAGAATCTGCCTTTCATTCAGGCACAAGCAACAACTCCAGTTTTAAAAAGCATCCCCAAGCAGCAGAACCATGCACTCCTACATTTGCTTCTGCTGCTCGCCCACAGCCTGTATCCCAGTTTAGTGTACCCCTGCTGCGGCCCGCCAAAATGCCACTTTCACCTGACTGGCCTCAGAGATCTGAAGAAAGCCGAATCTATGTTGCTCCTTCATGTCACGTCACAGTGGTGACTCCTTCTATACCAGCATCAACTCCACTTGGCACTACTTCAACAAATCCCCCAATGCCTCCTGACACCAAGGCCTCTGATATTGACCCTAGTTCGAGTACCTTAAGAAAAATCCTAATGGAACCTAAATATGTGTCTGCATCAAACAGCAATTCTATTCCCACCACTATGGTCACATCGGCACTGTCGGATCATGCACGGATGTCGGAGAATGAAAATCCCTCTGATACAGTGGTTTCAAGACAGTTGCATCCTGAAGAGAGACCACCATTACCACCCCAGCCCATACACCATAAACCATCTCCACTGACAGAGTCCCAACAGAACTGTGGAGACAAGACCCAGCATACAGTTATTTCTCCTGCTACCTCAGTAATAAGTCGAATTCCAATGCCTTATGATACAGAAGAAACTCCACGAATTTCCCTCAGCAACCGAAGCATTGGCCTGTCCATTCCCAAGCAGAAATTTCGATCCAACTCAAATGAGAATAATCGCTGCCATGGCATGGATATAGTAGAGAGTAGTGCGAGAGGGCGCTCTGTCGTTGAGACCACTCCCTATAATGCAGGTGCCAGTCCTGGCCTAAGAGTCATTACATCAGAGGGTGTTGTTGTCCTGAGTTACTCGGGTCAGAAAACTGAAGGACCTCACAGGATGAGAGCCAAAATTAGTCAAATTCCTCAAGCCAGTGCTGGTGATATAGAGTTCCAGCAATCTGTGTCCAAATCTCAGATAAAGCAAGACCCACTTATCACATCATCCCAGTCACCTACACCAAAAGTAGCCCCAACTCCCTCAGCTTACGGGCACACAGGGGTCCTCTTGACTGGCCAGTCGTATAACTCTCAACCGGTCATTTCCAGTACCAAGCAGGAGAGTCTTGGATGTGACAAATCTGAGGCTCCGTATCACACAGCATCCCAGGGTGGTGTGGTGAAGATGTTTCAACAGCCAGTGAGTTCCCCGCAAGTCCTGATGTACAACCAAGCTGTGATACAACAGCAGCATGGCAAGAGAGGACTGGGGGCAGAACCTCTACCAAAAAAGATGGACATCGGCAAAGCTGTCCAGCAGTCTAACCTTAGCCCAGTCATGAGTCCTCACCACCCGTCACTATCTGGAACCCGCATGAGTCCCAGCCCTGGCATTGCAAATGATCGGTCAACTCTACACCTCAAGCAGGAACCTCAGTCTCCACGAACAGCTGTTCACTCTCCTTCACCCTTCGTCAAAGCTTGTCCTCCTAACAGTTCACCTATCGGAACGTCTGTTGTTCTGGGTCATGGCATGCCACCAATGTCTACTTATCATACTAGTATGCATCATTCACACTCAGAGCAGTCCTCTGTCATAATTCAACCTCACAGTGTCACTCAGTCAATGGCTCATGAAGCCAGAATGAACACCCCACCAATATCTGGGATAAACTATGGAAGGCGAGGCGACTCCCTTTCCTCAGCCCACCCAGGGCCCCCACAGCGCTCCAACACGCCACAGCCTAATGTCATTCGTGACATGGTACTCCAGTCTCATTCCAGCCCCCAAGGGTCAGTGTCAGGTGGAGGTAGCAACAGCGTAAGTGAGGAGGAACCCAGACATTTCAACCAAGCCCTTAGCCGATCTTCAGTTTCCCAGCTCCAGTCCGATGTAATGATGATCCACAGTGATCACAGAGGGCTCCACCCAAGCATACGCATGGACCAGTACAGAGATATGCACCAGCGCATCCTCATACACCAGCAACTGGGAGAGCAGGCTGCTGTGGAAGCAAGACAGTCACGCAACCCAGAGACGGGAGCAACGTCTGCAAGCAACATCTCTGGGCCTTCAAAGAGTCCCATATTAGGGAAGAGCATTGAGCTTTCAGCAAAAGAACCTCTCAAACCACTAGAGGGAAAGCTGATACATCCCCCCTCCAATGAAAGTAGAATCCGGGGAGTCCATGCATCTAGTCCTGTCATGGTGTCTCCCCACCCTCATGGGGTTCAGCTGATGCATCCTGGAGGTGCAGGCTCCTTTCCGGTGTATCGGGACATCCGGGGCTTCCCATCCCAGTTTCCAGGACACAACCTGGCTAACCAAGGCATTACATCTTCACAGGTGACTTGATATGCTTTTATTATATGAGCAAATACTTGAGCATTTTTATGTTGCATCTAGGTATAATTGCATTTTTAGGTTAAGGATCATATTTATATACACTTGCAAAATATGTATTGATCTTTTAATGTTGTTTTCTTAATCAGGTCCCTCCTGAGCCTGAGCTGGGCAACAGGGGTAAAATGTCTCAGTCGCACGGGGGAGGAGGTGATTCCAAGCCTGAGAGCTCCCATCTTCGCCACGCTACCTCTTCGGACCTCTCACATATTTCCCGAATAGCAAGGGATACAGTGTCACCCTCGTACCAGTCTCCCTTGATGTCCCCTATGGGTCTTGCTCACAAGCCAGATCTATCTTTACAGAAAGGCCCTCCAGCCTTCCTGCCTACTCCTCCGCCAGCAGTACCCCCATCGAGTTCACTACAGCCACGGCCTGATGCTAAGCTGGAACATTCAGGACATCGTTCCATTGACATGGTGCAGCTTTTGACGGTAGGAAGATTGATAGACCTTGTACATGGGATGCATTTTCAAGACCATACCACAAAGATAATATACTCATGAATACTGTGTTTCTTTTGTGCAGAAATATCCTATTGTATGGCAGGGCCTGTTGGCACTGAAAAACGATCAGGCTGCTGTCCAGTTGCACTTTGTTTCTGGCAACACCATCCTGGCCCAGCGCTCCCTGCCACCCCCAGAGGGAAGTTCTCTTCTCCGCATTGTCCAGAGGATGAGACTTGAGGCTTCCCAACTGGACAGTGTGGCGCGCAGAATGACTGTTAGTATTTTGTTTTCATTACGTCTGAACAGCACATTCTAAAACTCTGGTCAGCATATTAAATGAGAGTCACCAGTATGAAAAAGTGATTATAAAATACATGGATCACACCAAACTGAAATAATGCAGTGATCTTTGGTCTAGTGTTGTGTTCTACATTTACATTTCTGATCAAAAATTCTTACTCTGGCAGGTGGAAAATGACTACTGTTTGCTACTGGCTCTACCCTGTGGTCGAGACCAAGAAGATGTCCTTGGTCAAACCCAAGCCTTGAAAAGTGGCTTCATCACCTACCTGCAAGCCAAACAGGCAGCTGGCATCATCAATGTGCCCAACCCTGGCTCCAATCAGGTTGGTGATCATTTCAGCTTCTTCTCTTTTTGCCTTCTTTGTGATCAGCCATGTGTCATAAAGATATTGTTCCTTATCTCATCATATTTTTTTTTCATCTTTCTATATACAGCCAGCTTATGTGGTGCAGATTTTCCCACCCTGTGAATTCTCGGAGAGCCACCTTTCACGCCTGGCCCCAGACCTTCTCAACAGCATCTCCAGCATTTCCCCTCACCTCATGATTGTTATTGCCTCTGTTTAATTACCTTCCTTTCCCCCCCCCCCAAACAAAGCCAACACCAGCCCTTTTGGACTCAGTTTGTAAACTGGAATTGCCTCATATTTTTATGAGTTCGACTTTTTTTAAAATCTAATTTAGCATGAACTCACCTTTTCTCCTTCACTTCACCAAGTCCTTAAGTCACCCAGTGATGATGAATTCCAAAAACTCTACCTTTACGAGGAGGATATGAAGAGTCGAATGGGGATTTTTGATGATCATTTTTTGATTGCTCATTTCATTTTTTTTGCCATTTTTGGAGGTGTTGTGCATAGCCTTTTCTAATTCATAGCATTCATAAAGCTATGGATGGAGACCTTCCAATGGGATATTTTTTTACCTTCATAAAAGTGATTGTGATTTCTTTTTTTTTTTCCTTTTTTAAAGATGATGTGAGAAGTCATTGCACTATGTTAAGCAAAAATTGTGAACTCTGTACAGATTTGAATATACAATGATACATGTTATGGAATTATTCTCGTGATCAGTCATGCTTGTGCAAGATAATAGAAAATCATTGCCTGGAAAATGATCAAGAATCATTTCAGCCTGATCAGTCATCCTGCTTTCGCTCCACCACCATCAGCAAATTTCTACTTCATTCCCGGACTCAACTCTCCATCCCGAAGTGTTCCCTGCCCCAGGAACTCGTGAGGGGACGTTTAGAGTTGTACAGTTTACACTCAATGCCTCAACAGGGGACTATATAAAGAATATTTAATTTGTTTATTTTTGTTTGCATCTTCTTTAAGCCTAAGGGTATTGTGGACAATTGTGAAACTGTAAATATTATAAATATTTAAAGACTGAAGCAATGTGGAGAGACCAACTGAATTATTTTACAAGACAGATCATCAAATCTTTCTTTCTTTCTTTCTGAAGGGGCAAGAATGGGGAACAGTGGGAAGGATCTCTACGGGGTCGCTGAGTGATGTTCTATAACATTTTTTTTAATTGATTCTGTGCCAAAATGTCTTTTGCAAATGCTAAACACGCGCAATGTATCTAAAACTACATTTGATGGGAACCTATTTTCATATGTGACTTTGTATTTTGCCATTCAGAGGACAGACTTGATTCCGTTTTGTTGTTGTTGCTTTTACATTATGAACGCGTAACTTCATTTTGAAGGAACCATTGTACTGTAGGGGTTGCATTTCTGTTATGTATTCCTGTTTTCATTCTCCCCTATGTGGTCCTGTACTGCCCCCTGCTGTCGGAAAATCACTCTTAATTTTTTTTTAAAGACTGCACCCTGAGGTCAGTGGAGCCGCGATTTCGTGCCAGATTTGCTATAGCATGCTTTATTTTGAAATCTTAAAGGGTTAAAGTAGGATCATAAAGGTAAAGAATGTGACTTAAACTTGACATCATGCCGCTAATGGATGTGTTTATTATCTGTCTCCATCCCTCCCCTTAACTGTCTCCTTGAGCCAAGCTGTAAATAATAATGTCCTTTATCTGTGCTCTTGTGTATTTTTCCCATTTATAATTGTCTTTCTTCAGGGTCTTTATTTTTTTTGTTTTGTGCAACAAAACAAAGCAGTCTGAAAGAGACGGGAGATGAGGCGTGTGAAACCGATGCTGAAAGTAAAACCATGCTTGTCAGTTTTGTGGTGTAAATATTTGTATGACTGCAAGCTGAATACTCTCATGGTTATGTTGAAGGCACTTATAATTTTTGATAAACAAATGAGAAGAAAATACAAAAAAAAAAAAAAAAAAAAAAAAGCCCAATCTTAAAACGGTGATTAATATGAAAACTGTCTTTTGATCAATCTTCATTTTGAGTGTATTTTGCTGTTCCTCCATGAGGACATTTTAAACTGTAAAATAAATGGTTGTTTAACTTACTTCTGAAGATCATTAAATGGTCCGTAACTCTGTGTTGGTGCTTTTGTGATTTGTTGAAGCTGAAGATACTCTGATTCAAACTGGTAACGAAACATTTCTTTTACTGCAATCTGTTATGTGCAAGCGACAGGATCCAATCTGTTCAGTATCTTAGTGCTTTGGTTTCATGCCTCAGCAACATGTTGCAACATTTTCCATGAGATGCAACAGTTTAAATAGTAAAAAAAAGTTCTTTACTTGGCATGTTATTGCTCATCACAGTCAGTGCTGCAGTCTTTTCAGCCGTCAGAAGATGTCAGTATTTCACTAAAGTACAAACTGAGGTTCCAGCTATGACGCAGTTTGAGGAGCTCGCTTCAGGCTGACAGAGAAAACAGTTGTCGTTTTAATTTGCCATGAAAATGGTTTCTTATTGGGCATTTTGACTTTGCCCTCATATAACTGTGAGTTTCCCTGAACACAGTTAGCCTTTTTCCCTACATTTTTGAATTGGAATGTGTCAGAAAAATGAGCTGTATAGGAAGCAGACATAAAAAATACCTCTACGCATGTAAGTTGGGTTGTTTGTGTTCACAGGCAGCAAAACTTGAGTTTAACTCTGGTCTGCCACAGAGGAAGCTGTGGTGGATCTCGTATGCATAAAACATGTCTGTCTAAACACAGGCTTGTCGTCTCACTGTATCTGTACTGTTACACATACTGAGGATGAATTACTCAGGTCATGTCCTCTTGCATTATGATTCTACACAAGTGCTGATGAAAACTGACATAAGCATTGCCGCATGTATAAGCAAACCAGGTGTGCAGAAGAGAACATTCAAGTTTTTCTAGCTTTAGCATTGCGTCAAATACACAGTAAGGTGATGACGTTTTTGATACTTCAGCTGAATGTAAGACTGATCAAATTCCAGCAACAGTGATGAAAAACGGTCAGTAAAGGAGTCCTGCCCCACATGTTCTGGTCCCCATAGAGGCTGGGTTCAGCACTGGGAGATGGTGCCTTTGTGGTAGGAGCTCTTTCAGTCAAATGTTCCTCCTCCACTGACACTTCTCAAGATGCGTTCCATGTTTTCGATGGGTTTTGGTTGATCATACTATTCTTAATGTTTCTGTATTTTATATGTATTTTATTTTGTTTTACAAATGGATTTTAAAAGTTTTCATTCTATCCTGCTTTTTTTTTTTTTTTTTTTTTTGCTTTTTTGCACAGATTTTTTGTTGTTGCCTGTTTTGTATGTGTAGTTTAACTCAGATGGTTTTAAATGTCCTATATAAATAACCTTGATTTGATATGATTCACTCAGTGCATGGAGAGTCAGACAACACTGAGGCTGCCCTTTGTTTAAGTAAAAGTACCAAGACAGCAATGAAAAACAACTTCATTACAAGTAAAAGTAAGTTATATTAGATTAGTTAGATTAATTAGCAGCAAACTGTAGTAAGTCCTGGTTTGGTCCCTTTGACTCATATATTATTACAAATGGCATGATTGGGTTATTAATAGTGAAGCATCAGTGTGTCAGCATGTTACTGTTGGAGCTGCTGCACGTTTCAACTACTTCATATCCAGGAACAGCAGAAAAACCTGAGGGCTCCGAACATGATTGATGGGAGAAGTTCTGATACGCAATTCTTTTTTCAGTTATTGGAACTTTTTCTCTAATCTCTGAGTGTTTCATAGACATTGTCGTCCCGACTACACACTGCTTTTCACAAGAGGCCAAAAAGCTTGGAAAGCACTGGTTTAATATTTAACAGTGTCCTGTATTTTAAAAGCTTGGCATGTTATCCATCATGCAAAAATGTCATCTTAAAAGTAACTAAAGCTGTCAGATAAATGTAGTGGTGTGGAAGTGTAAAGCCACATACAATGGAAATAGGATTCAGAATTGTAGTGCATTATTGTTGTCAGTGCAGTACTGAAGTAAAAGTTACTTTCCACCAGTGTTTCCAACAACCCACCTGCTGAGTCCCTTCAAAAGCAGCTCAGCAGTGTACTGAGGACAACTTGTTTTAAAAGGCTGCTCGTTGCAAACATTGATTTGATGTAGTTTTTTCTGTTTTCTGCTCTTTGATTGAAGTTATTTGATGAATAAAAACTTTTTACTGCACCGTTACTGAAATCATTCTTACTATACTTTTAGTTTCTAAACCGTTTGCACAGTTTTGTACATGAAATAAAAAAACAAGAACGTCTAAAAATGTCTCCGTAGCTCAGTTTTAAGAGCAACGTTCAAATGGATATGGAGCAAGACAAATGAGCAGCATGACTGTCAAAGCTGCAGCTATATAGTCTCATCCCTGAGGCAAACAACTCTATGGTTTTGGGAATTTTAAGACTGTGGCTTGAACATTAGGGTTTCCGGCTGCACCCGTCCAATTCAAGTACACTAGCCGACAAATTCCCCCGAGGGAGGCCTGTTGGGATTTAGTGGCGATTGGAATTCTATTTGGGAACATTTGGTGGTCAGGCCTGAAGTATCTTTCATTAGTTTTGGAAATATACTCCTTAGAATGCAAATAATTAGAATCAAATGCAGGCAGGCTGTGAAGAGACACCCTGTAACACAATGTACAACCTTTTATTAACAGTAAACCTCCTAGATTTTGCCATTGAAAGTTTCATATGTAACAAAACATCTCCCTGCAATGCGTTATGTTGTGTAGTTTTTTTTATCTTCATCCCACAGGTCTGATGCAGAGGGTCTGTGCTGCAGCTACATAAGCTGGTGAGGAGGCTAAAGAGGGTCATGGCTGTGCTTTGCTAATTTTCTCTCTCCTGTCATTATGCCTACAGTAGAGAGAAAGGAGTGAGACCAGAAGAGGTGAGGCAGAAGTGATTTATGGCGCCCTGACAGGCCAAGACTTGGAATGTTAATTGACACCCTGCTCTCATCGTGAGAAGAAGCAGATCAGACTGGTACATGGCAGTGAAGACAAAGAAGACTTCCGTTTATGTCGCTCCCCCCCCCCCCCC
>OMNN01040595.1:0-14535 GCA_900302755.1 Chromis chromis | reverse complement strand
GACCTCTGCCAAGCAGCTCAGGCCCACCCATATTGTGATTTCGACAAAAAAAAACCTGGATTCAGATGGTAATCCAGAACATAACCAAAATGTAATCAACTGTTCCTTGTCCCGTTATCAACATTTCCTGAAAATGTCATTAAAATCCGTTCATAACTTTTGAAGTTATCTTGCTAACAGACAGACAGACAAACAAACAGATAAACACAGGCAAAAACATAACCTCCTTGGCGGAGGTAATAAGTGAATCTTTAAGTTATTGCTTTAAGTCATCTACAATTTGAACATCATTTTATTCAAATAGAGTCATAAAAAGGATACAGAGTAACCTCATATTATTCATGTCATGGGAGTAATTAGAAAATTCTTGGAACCATGACTTAGCAGGCATTCTCAATATCTTGCTGTTGATCCCACTGAAATGGAATGAAACCTGAGTAACCGCATACGAGTTTACAATTTATCATCCTCTATTGCATTATTTTCCAGGCACTCCGGAGTTTATGGCCCCAGAGATGTATGAGGAGCACTATGATGAGGCTGTGGATGTCTACGCCTTTGGGATGTGTATGTTGGAGATGGCCACCTCAGAGTACCCCTACTCCGAGTGTCAAAATGCTGCTCAGATCTACCGCAAAGTCACCAGCGTGAGTTCATGTTTAAAGCTGTTATACATGCCGTTGTTATTGCGACTTAAAACCAAACCTATTTACCACATATTTTTTAACAATTCCCATGTCTTATGATTTAAAATAATAATTTTGACTCAATTAACCCTCCTAACAGTTTCTGTGCATTTGCATTTTTTGGCTTATTTGTGACTGCAATATAAACTGCCACACTTCTATGCAACCATGGCTAGAATTAGAGAGAACTTAAAAATGTCTTACAGATTAATATAAATAGATTAAAGAATATAAAGGATGTTGAATTTCTTTTTATTTTACAACACACATTTGTAATTTGTATACCTGTGTTCTCTCTGCTCTGTGTAAAGACAGCCTGCAGTTCAGCCCAGTTCCAAAAGCCGAATAATCCCTGAATTTCTGTAATGTGATTTTCGGTTGCTGTTGAGTTATTTGTAGCTTCACAGATGCTCTCGGAAACAAATCATTTATTGCTTTTTACAGAATTTGGTTAGTACACGGTTTATTGTTGGCATTTAAAAAAAAAAAAAATGACACATGTAGAATAAAGTGATTTTGATTAAATATCAGAATTTTTCTGATGGAATGGTACATCACAGATGAGTAGATTAACAACCATTAAAAAGTTGAAAATCTGATGATTATTTCTATTTTTGGTGTAAATTTGGTGACTTAAAAAAAAAAATCAATCCAGTTTAATGAGCCTCTTAGGAATGCATATTGTTAGATGACTCATCTACTATTCAGTTTTTGAAATGTTAAAATGAATGACCTCTCCGTACAATGTTTACTGGAAATAAAAGTAAAATTCTTAAAATCTTATATTTAGCGATCAAAATGTAATGAATATTCAATGTGGACTGATGAAAAGGCCAATGGAAACAAACATTCCCAGTTGTCTATGACAGTCATGGAGTATTGCTAAATGCTAAACTACTGTTTAATACAGTTTTAAGCTAAAATGAGTTTCATTTGTAGCTAATGTTATCTCAGGTGAGCAAACATGAATTAAATCTGACAGCACAAGTGGAGGAGAGTCATCAAGTTAGTGAAATAACTCATACATGTGTATTACACAGCAACATTTACCCAATGTTTGCTAATATTAGCCAACTTTAGCCACCAATGCTACTCATACTAGAGCGAGTAGCCACATCAAATGGAGCAATGGTACATTTTAATTCCTATAAATTAAACTTTTAATCGGTAAGAGAAGTAAAGTCTTATTTCTGTTCCAGCTCTCCAGAACTCAGCTTGTACAGCAGCGGCTCCTTAATCCCCTGAGCTGAGATGTCTGGGAGAAAATGTGTTTTGGAGAGTCTGTAATTAATGTTTTCTGACACTGCAGACAGAAGTTGTTTCCTCTGTTATTCAGTCATGCTCTAAGTACTGCTGCTTTGACTGTGTCATTTAGTGAGCTGAGACATGTTGGTGCTGGCTTGTTTTTTTTAGGGGGTGAAACCTGCCAGCTACAGCAAAGTCAGTGACCCAGAAATTAAGGAGATAATAGGGGAGTGTATCTGTCACAGGTGGGAAGAAAGGTAAGTGGGCCTGGATCTTTGACTTGACACATTTTTTATGTAGGTTGAGATTTACCCTCATCTTAAAACTGTTTTGTGTCTGCTCTTGCAGTGTGACGTTAATACCAGTATTTGGTTCTTCTGACACAGCTAAAGTTCTTCTGTGTTGCGCATCATTAGGTTTTACTGACATAGTAACCTGTGGTGCGAGTCAGCGGCTGGTGTTTGTGTATTTCCCTGCAGGTACTCCATCAAGGACCTCCTGAATCATGCGTTCTTTGCCGAGGACACAGGCGTCAGGGTGGAGCTCAATGAGGAGGATGACGGCAAGAAATCGTCTATTGCTCTGAAGCTGTGGGTTGAAGATCCGAAAAAACTGAAGGGGAAATACAAAGATACGGGTGCCATTGAGTTTACCTTTAACTTGGTGAACGAGGTCCCAGAAGTTGTCGCCCAAGAAATGGTAAAAAAGAAAAATTTGTGTCTGAAATAGTCATTTAATATTTAAGCGGACAACAGTTGTAGAATCAGGTGCCTTTAGGTGTTAGCCTTATTAATATATCATTTGACTGAGTGGGTAGAAATTGCAAGCACAGGATGCACTGTTTGTCACTGTACAGGCTGCGTTCCACAAGCTCTTTTTGTGGACTCAGCCACAGCCATTGTAAATATATATTTCTTATTGGCTGGCAGGTGGGTGTAAAAATGAATAAAAACACTTAAAAAAACATTCAAATTTAGCCTCCAACAAATTTTAACCTGCAGGTAACCATAGCAACAATACTTCTGCCTGTGCTATATTATCAGTTAACTGTCATAGCTGGTTATTTGAAGACAGTTTCTCTTTTTGCCTGTGATAAGTGGCTGCGGAATAAGCATAATAATACATAGCAATGTAACAGCGGAAATGTGAGGATTTGCCTTTGATGCATCAGGACAAATTGTTGTAGACTATTACCTGTGTAGTGTCGTCCCATTATAACGACACCCGTATGTAAGTATCCGGTATTAATGCAGTCGTCTTTACTGTGAAACACAACCTTGGGCTCTTTTAATTAGGTCTGATGTAAATGGGAGTTGGTCAGTGGTCTGTAACATAGTGTCTGTAATGTCAGACTTGAGGCATGTTCTGTATTGATTGAAACTGGAGCAACTGATCAGTTGATCTTTGCTCCTCCATGTAAAGCTATGGAACGGCAGATGAAGGCAGTTCAGAAGAGAATAATGATTTATGGATTTATTACATAAAGTGTTGAGTTACAACCTTGATGTATCTCATTCTACTCTGCAGTGAGTATCTTACCTGTGTCTTACCTGTAGGTGGAATCAGGTTTCTTCCTGGACTGTGATGTGAAGATAGTTGGGAAGTCCATCCGAGACCGTGTGGCTCTCATCAAATGGAGGAGGGAGCGGACAGTCTCGCCGAATGGGAATGGTGAAGCAGCTGTGAAGAAGACGCAGCAGAACCTACTGCAGGTTCCCAGTGCTGGTGTACCACAGGGAACCACACTAGCCACTACAGATTATGAGGATCAAGAGGCGGAGCAGCAGACTCTGACCTGCAACGTGCCCACCACCACCTCTACCACATGTAAGAAACTGCATTTGAAAGAACATGAGAATTAATGGTGTTACAGAACATCAGTCTCTGTTAATAAGTCAAACCATGGTTAAAGGTCCCATATGATGAAAATCCATTTTATTGTGGTCTGGGGCTGTTATAAACTTAAAGGTATGAAGTAAAAGCTGTTGAAGACATTTACTTCTGCTATTCCTCAGTTGCCCTCCCCCCCAGCTTTGCATGCCAGTAGAATTTTACTGAACTACTATGTACCAGCTAACGGGCTCTCAGTCTACCAAGTTTATTTACTTTATAAAACTGCTTCTGCTAACTCTAAAATGTCTCAGCCATGGACAAGACACACCAAATGTTCTGTTGTTGGCTGCAAGAGTGAACACAAAAGTATTCATGCACTCCCAGCATCTGAGGAACTTTCCCAAGCTGCACTACTAAAATACTGATTTTATAATAAAATCACTGTCTGACAAACTCACCCTACACATTATATGTTCATTCTTTAAAAAACCTTAAAACCACAAGTTAATTTCATTTGTGAAATTCTTAGTATCTCCTGTAGCAAACCCTGTAATTGAGTAATTATATAAAACAGTGGTTAAGAAAAGAGATTAGATTAAACTAAACAAAATAAAGGATTTTGAAGCGTTGTTTAAAAAAAAAAAAAAGACGTTTTTTTTAAATAAGTATGAAATCATCAAAAACAGACTGAAAGGAAATATAAGACGACTTAGAAAACAAAAAAAAGCCTTCATAATAATAGCTAGGAATTAGGATTTAGAACTTAAGATACAAATATACGAAAGGCAACCAGTGTGTGAGTAACATCATGATCCAGTGAGGGAATTTTAATGAGGTGATTCTGCACTCCTTCTCCCTCTGCCCCCCCCCCTAGTGTCTGTCCTTCCTGCAGTGGGTATCACAGAGAATTATAATGTTTTATTTACTCTGTTATTACAGCTGACAGCGGAGTGAGCTCTACCATGCAATTAGATGATCTAAACAATCAGCAGAATGGCCCCTACCAGTCGCTTCCAGAGCCCATTTCCACAGCTCAGATAATCTACAGTCCTCCTGCACAGGTTGACCCTCAGCTGCACCAGGGACACTACCAGCAACCCACAGTACAGGCCTCACATGAAAACTACACACAAGCATCCACACAATTACACCAGGGAGCCTACCAGCAAACCACAGGTCAGCTGCATCCTGGGGCCTTCCAACAACCTGCAGCACAACTGCATCAGGGGCCTTATCATTGTCAAACAGTGAGTACACGACTTTCTGACTCTATTTCACCTTTACGTTTTCTGCCTTAAAACTTTCATTTTGTGTTTTTGTGTTGTTTTCTTAAATAACTGAAATTGTATTTTCTTTTTTGCAATGACACCTGATCAGCGTCACTACAGTGATCCCTTTGTTTGCCATGAGAACCTGCTCATCACTGAGAGCACAATGTGTCTTAGGCGTGCCAGCGCCTCCGTGGTTGAGATGTTACAGTGTAGGACAAACTCTCTCACTAAGACAATGACTCCAAGTCCCTGCCAGTGTCCATTAGAGGATCTGGCATCAACAAATTTCGCAGGGAGTCCAGTGCATAATACAGATTACCCATACTCTCAGTTGGAAGCCCAGAATCCATCATTATTATCTCCTTTCTTGCCCCCCCATCAACACTCTCATCATGACTCTGCAAGTTATTTTGATTCACCTCACCTCCCCCTGAATTTACAACCTCCCTCAGAGCTCCGTCTGAATGTCCCAAGCAGTCCACAGCCCCACCACCACTGCAAGGCCTGCATGTCTCTCCTCCTCAAGGACAGGACGAAGGGAGGCGGATCACTGGGGCACTCACACAAACGCACCTTCTTCCCATCCACCCAGTTCACTCCAGTGTCAAAGCCAGGCTCAGCTACGTCTGCTCATCGCTCCAGCTGTCCTACAGTCACACTTTCCACTCGTTCAACCTCACCCTCACCCTCTACCCCGTCATCAGGCAGTCAGCCGACCCCGGTGACTTCACCTTCGCGTCTTTCCCCACCCCCAAGGGTCATGCTCCCACGGAGTTTGTATGAAGGTGGAGATCTCACTCTTCTCAACTACTGTCTCCGTCACATTGTCAGTCGCAGGACCAGTTCCCCCACCCTGTCTGACAGAGGAGGCATTACTCATCCAATGCATGGCCACGGGGAGCTGGGGGGTAATACTTCCTCATTATTTGAGGATTTAGACAAGAGTCAGAGCCTGGACGTTCCCCTCTTCTGTTCCTCAAATCTGGACAAGAACCTGCTGTTATCACCACATTACAGCGAAGGCAGAACAGATCCACTGGTAGGTCAGAGAAGGAGGCTTCATGCAGGCTTTATAGTGCCATAGCAGCAGCCTGCTGTATCATTCATTATTCTGCCCGCTGCCTCACTCCTCTGGCCATATATGTTAACTGCCAGTCTGCTGCTGCTTAATCCCCAATAAGGGCTCAATTTTCTCGCTCCAGGTGCTTCAGTTGTAGAGTGTATTGCAGTGGACATGATGCGTGATGGTGGAATAATGCTGTAGCTCCCCTTTTCCATTTTAACTTCCCCTTATGAACCATGCCAACTGCTAAAAACATTTCTCTGCACTATCTTGCCAGTGACTACCCCTGCTTTGACACATTAAACTTTGAGCTTAATTTGTTGTCGCAGATATTCATTCGTATTATAAACTTGGCCTCTCTTATGTGTTTCTGACAGACAGTTTCTGCTCCAGCTACGCCAGCCCCTACTGCGCACCAGAATAGACAGACAGCACAGAGCTTCCCAGCTGCAGCCCAGACTCCACAGACGCAGCTTACTGCCCAACCCAGCCAGGAGCAGGTACTGCATGTGTGCAAGCAACATCTGTAGTGAGACACACAAATCAGAATCAGGAAGCAGAAGTTTGAAAGTCACCCATTGCAGCTCACTCAGCTGCCAGAATGCACTGTTGAAAAACAAATATGACAACAACAAACAATAATGAAGTACAATAATGGAAAATAAGCATCTCAAAAAATATGGTATTTTTCCAAATAAAAATATTTTCATTTTAATTAAAATACTTTTTTTTTTTTTAAATACATTTTTCTATGATTTTTAGGGGGGGATTTTTAATGTTTATTGAAGGATATTTGTATGTGCAAAACAATTAAAATATCTCCAATATATAATGATAGATGTTCTGTTAATTGTCAGTAATTGTATGTAATTTTAGAAATGTATTTACAGTATTAAACTTGGCCATTTGGGATTGCAGATTTTTTATTTTTTATTTTTTTACAGTGTAGGTAATATACATATACAGTAACTGTATTTGCATGATTTGCAGATCTAAACACACTAGCATGTTTGGGATGTGGGATAGTTTGGTTGCAGGCTGCTCCACTTTGACTGCTACACAAAATTACAAATTTTGTTAAATACGTTTCTTTAATGGAACAGTTAATTTAAAACACACTATTTGCAGTGCTGTGTGTGACGAAAACAGTGCATTTGATTTTCCCTCTTGTAGTAAATGTGTTATGTACGGTATAGCTATGCATATATGTGTGTGTATGTGAACAGCTATTCATGTGGTTTGTGTTTCCTTCCCATTTGTTTCTCCCCCCTTTAGTGCCACTTCCAACCAGCTGCTATCCTGCCCCAGGTAGAGCAGTACACTGCAAACCATGCAGCTTAACTGAATCATTAAATTTACCTGCCCTGCAGCTCACTTGTATTAAAGTGGAGCTTTTAGAACTGAAGATCTTGTCAATTTAATTAAAACATAGTTTCCAATTCAAAATTCATATTCAAAGTAAAAAAAAAAAATAAAAATGTTTGATTTCCTTTCTTAGCTGCTATCTGCTGAGCAGCCTGCATCTCACCTGAGTCCTCCTGATACATCTACCAGTTTTCCACAGTCAGTCTCCAGTGCTCCTCCCCAAATCCTGTCCCTGCAGATCAGCACACAGGTGTGTTGTTGCAGCATCAGAAACACAAATACAAACTAAGAACAAAAAACATCCTACAAAATGTTCATATAGGTTGAGTAATACATAAGGGGCCTGTGTGAATGTTATTTCTATCCACTGGTTGTCTTTGTTCATTTTATATCATTTTCCCTTTTTCCTTCCCAGTTTCCCTCACCATATCCTGTAGTTCAAACAGGGGGGCACAAGCCTCCTTCCTTCTCCCCTCTGCCATCTGCCTACAGCAGCAGTGACCCTCCTATGTCTAGCACCTACTTCTCCCCTTCACCCCACTATCCCTCTCTCCCTCTAACCCCTCACACTACCTTCCCCCCTGTACCTACTCTCTGCACCCCTCAGACCCCTCTGTCCACCCCTCAGCACGTGCCCAGTGTGGCGCTCCCTGTTCCAATTCTTGCCATGGCCATGTCCCCTGCAGTGCCACAGCACCAGGGCGGCCCTCCCACATCTCAGCCAAACCTCAGTACCTTCCATTCTACCCATCACTTAACCCTCTCTCAGGTACAACCCACCCCATACCCCGTCCCCAACCCTGAGCCTCAACTGGTTGAGCAGCCTGTGCAGGTGAATATTTGACTCAGTTCTCACTGTAATGGTTGTGGTCGTGAGAAATCTGTAATGCTAAGGTGGCATTGTATCTTATTGGTGTAACAGGGTAATGCATGCAGGGCATGCGTTAGGGATGCAGAGGTAAACTATAGTTGTAATAACTGTTCATTCATTAAATGAGTTGTTTCTTGTTTTCCTCATGCAGGTGATTGCTCCACATGGGACTTTGGGAGATGTTCAGCTCTTCGCTGTGGTCCACCCTGTCTCGCCTGCTGTTCAGACTCCTCACTGGGGAAGTGGAGCAGATACAGAAACTACTGCAACTGGCCTGGAGCTAACTGTAGCTCCTGCAGGTTCAACTCCAGCCCCAGTCTCAGTGTCCAGTACAGTTCAAGTTGAAACTCAAGCCCCAGCACAACCTCCAGCTCTGGTGCGAGCACCTTCCGTTCCAATATCAACTCAAACTGCAGCCTCAACCCTTCTTCAAGCCCAGGCTTCAATCCCAGTACAAGTTCCAACAGCAGCTCAAGCTCCGGCATCAACCTCAATTCAAGCACCAATGTCTGCATCGGGCCACACTTTAGAACAAATAAATGTCTCCTCTGTTAGCTCAGACAAACCTTCTGCAATGGGCAAACCTCAACTCTCAGTCCTGGGTTTGGTCTCAGGCCCAATCCCTGTGAGTCTGCCTGCACCAGTTCAATCTGCAGCCCCTGTTTCTGCTCCAGCTCCTGTCGCAGCTCCAGTTCTGCAGCCTGCTGGCATCCAGACAGCAGTCTCAGTGCCTGAGAGTGCCAACCTGGCCACAACTCAGCAAAACCTAGAGACACCTGCATCTAGCACTGTTCAACAAGAGCCCTGTGTAGAGGTAGGGATAGAGCCAAAGTCTGTACTTTTTGGGGGATGATATTGATTTACACCATGATCAGATTCTTAAAAATTTGCATTTGCTGAATGAAAATTGGCATGAATGAAGTCTAATCGGTTTTATACATCCATGCCATTATGAAACCAGTCCATCTTAATTTAGGATTTTTAAGGTCAAAAGCAACGCACATTAACATTATTACTAGTATTACTTAGTCCTGCAAAGATCCTTTCTGTATAAATAAATCTTTGACCTCTAACTTGCCCATTTTTCTGTCTTCAGGATGTGTTTCGGGACAAACTAATATCTTTACCCAGTTATGCATATGACAGGTGTGTGTCCACGTTTTCAGTGGTTTTCAGCTCTTTACAGATTCTGCTCTCTTTATAATTTTGTTTGATGAAAAGGCGATAACCTGTTGTAAACTTTCCCATTTATAGTCTCAACTCTGATGTAGCATCTGGTAAGGAAACAAGTGACGGCTATGACAGCTTGGCTAGTGGGGGGAAGGGGGATGGAAAACCCAGGAAACATCACCGCAAATCGGCCCGCACACGTTCCAGGCAAGAAAAGACGAGCAAACCCAAACTGAGCATGCTCAATGTGAGTCATGGTGTAATTTGTGGCTACTAAAAGTTACAATTTCTCACAACTTTTATGTTTCTGATTGTAAAATGTCACCGCTGCCCCCACAGGTTTGCAACACTGGTGATAAAATGGTAGAATGCCAGCTGGAGACTCACAACCACAAAATGGTGACATTTAAATTTGACCTGGATGGAGACGCTCCAGAGGAAATTGCCACTTACATGGTAAATTCAGGCTTTTAGAGTTTTGAATTTTCATCTGGTTATGTTTGTGTCATCATTCAACATCTTTAAAACTGTATGCTTACAGGTAGAGAACGGGTTTATACTATTGTTAGAGAAGGAGATCTTCATCGACCAGCTGAAGGACATTGTGGATAAAGCTGAAGACATGCTGAATGAAGACATAGAGGGTGAAAGGGCCACAACTTTGAGCTGTAGTCCTCTACAAGGCCAGACGTGTGACGGGGTAGCAGGAGAGGTAATGTGGATAAAGACAAATAAATACAGATCAGCAAAGCAAGTAGCATATTGAGTTATCTTACATCTGTACATCTCTTTGTAGAGTCAGCAGCCTGGAGCATCTCAGCCCGTCTATCAGCAAAATGGTAAAATAGTGTTCTTTAAAAAAAACAAAAACAGCATTATGCATATCTGGTGGATCCTTTTTTGCTTGTTACATTAACTTGTGCATACATTTTTGCAGTTCTTCATACAGGAAAGAGATGGTTCATAATCTGCCCTGTAGAGGAGACGCCTACGTCCAGTCAGGAGACTCCGTCTGATGGGACGACTACACAGTCCCCAAGCAGCTCAACCACCACCCAGCCTGCTGACAGTGGCACTGCAAGGCCCCCCACATCCAGAGGTGACTTTGTTTCTATAGAGCAACTTCAGCATAATATCTAGCAGCAGCATGGAGCAATAGCACTACCTTGTGGCAGCTGAATTAAAAACAGCCTTCTGCCATGATGAGCTAATAATGACTTCACGACAGGTTAAATATCAGAGTCTTCATTATCTTAGATCTTATAAAGTTGTATAATTTGTGCTCATCTTTATATTTTCTTCTTGCAGAAGAAGGGTCATCCTCCACAATGTCTGGTGGAAGTGGAGGCTTTTCCTATGAGTTGTATGGATTCTGTAGTCCTCCAATAATGTCCAACACAGACCCACTCCTGTTGGCCACTCTGTCACCTCCTGTTTCTGCACCACCGACCCTCCAGTCAGTGTCCTCAGTGGAGCCAGCAGGCAGCTCGGTGCAGCCCAGTGTGCATCAAGCTCAACCAGCCAGAGCTCAAACCTTGCCCCCATCATCCCCACACACGTCCTTCCCAGTGGAAGATTCACAAGGATCCCCTCTGGGCTCCATCTCCCCAATCCAAGCAGCTCAGCAGATGCCCGATATGACATGTCCTGTCTCTATTGCTGATGAGGTGCCCTGCTGCCCTCTAGTCATGCCGCTGTCTCTGGATGTGAGCACTTCACAGGGTGGGTCTCCTCTCACTCCTCTTCCCCTTCAGGATCCAGGTTCAGCCAAAGAGCCGTCTGTGTCCTACGCCCCTGCAGCCCGGTGCGAGCGGCCACAGCAGCCTGTGGTGCTCCACCAGCCTTTTTCCACCGTGGGAGGGACCAAAGTGTCCTCTCTGCCCCAGAGCCCGGCGCCATCCCAGCACGGAGCTGGACCCAGTGAGTCCGATGGTGAAGGACGGCTGGGCCGCGGGGGATTTGTGGACAGCACCATTAAAACTCTGGATGAAAAGCTAAGGAATTTGCTCTACCAGGAATATGCTCCCATGTATCCATCCGGCAGTGCTGCAGAGACGCCAGGATCCGGCACAGAGTACATCCAGTCTCCTCCAGGTCCAGACAGCGCCACAGGAGGGTCAGGAAACAGCACACCAGGGCCGATAGGGGAGGGACGCTACAGGGCAGGAGAACAGCTGGTAAGTCCAGCAACACTGTCTGCCGGTTATTGCTGGTGTTCAACACTGTGTTTGATATATCGTAAGCTACATTCCAGATATGATTAACTATACTGTGTATCATTCAGATACATGGAAATATATTTTAGTTGCAAAACAGATTTTGAGAAAAGGTACAGATTTCATGACAAATATTTAGTTAGATGTTCATCAAAGTATGTTATAGGGCAATGATCAGTGGTTGGTATTGTAGTTTTCTTCTGTCTCATTTTTGTTTATCTCTCATCCTGTCACCACTATAAGCCTCAAATTCCAGAGAGAATGGATAGTTTGAGCACACTGAGTGACTCAGCTGTGTGTGGTATGTACAGCATACTAAAGCAATAGGCATGCTAACACTAAATTTTGATGTTAGTTCATTTCTGAAGTGCCACAGTATTAAGTGTTTTGGAAATTGTCCTGCAGCTTCCCTGTCGAGAAGACAAGTCCCTCACTCTGCTTCCTGCTCTGGGACAAGAGGTCGATTCAAGGTATAAAAGGGAGATTTCCCTTTGTTTTATAAGGTGGAGGTGGAACTTTCTTTCATACAGTCTGAAATTGCATTTTTAATCACAAAAGCATTGTGGTGCCGTATGAATACTCTGTTCTTTACTTTGGGCAGATAATCTCTGTTCCTCCTGAAGTGGCCAACAGACGAGATGTGAAGCAGAGGAGCTGGAGCAGCGCTGCCTCACCTGCGCACCCTGTGGGATACGGTGGGGACCACATTCAGGCTGAGGTCACTGAAGCCACAATCGGCCGGTTCTCTGTGGTGAGCGCTGAAGACGACATTACACAGAGGACCCGCTGCAGCCGCTACTCTGCCCCTCCTGATTTCTTCCATGGCCAAGCGGGGCTCCCTGCCTCGAGCTTTGACCTCGCCCTCCGTCCCTGTGGATGTCACGGTCAATGCTCGCTTCCTGTCCTCAATCTTGGGAGCCGAGAGCAGTCCAGCAAAACTGGCCCCTGCCACCCTGTCTCAACACTCTCGGTCTGAGCGCCGAGGAAGCGACCTCATAACCTCAGTTCTGGTTCAACAATTTCGAAATGTCACTGAGGTGTCTGATATCCTACCTATTTGTGTTAAACTCTAAGCAGAGTTTCCTGCTGAGTTTGACATCCTTGGGGGTCATCTCTTTTCACCTAAGTTTGCTATCCTTACAAGGCAGGATGAGATGAGCCTGTTGCAGCAATGTGTGTGTTTGCATTGTATATACATCCCTGGGTTCTCAGAGAAAACCTTATATAAGCGTGTTTCACGTGTTGTGGGTGTGTGAGATGTGATCTGGCTATGAATCTACACCCAGGCGAAACCATGGCGCCTGAAGATGCTGTACTTTCTTTAATAAATCTCTTTTTATATATATAAAGAAGACGGTATCAGCGGAGAATTTCTTCATCATCTTCATATTTTCACTGCACAATTAATTACAAGATATGAGGTGGCACCGTAACCAAGGGGAAACACTTCATCACAACCAAAGTGAGTGATTTCAGCAAAGCTAGTGAGTACCTTCAGAGAACCTCCAGTATTATAAGATAAATATTTGCAGCAAATGTAAGGAATAATACAATCCTCATGTTTGTGTCAAGTCAAGTCACCGTTATTTATACAGCACATTTAAAGCAACAGCCAAAGTGCTTTCCGGTAGAAACATAAGATTGACGTTATGAATCAACAAGTTTAAATATTGAAGTTAAGACTCTACAGTGTTATTTATGATGTGGATTTAAATATTAACCCTACAAGAATTATATAAAATAAAACTTTACCTGACTATAATTTTACTCTACAGAAACTGCTTTACTGAAGGTCTCTCGTGACATTTTGATGGCAGCAGATGCTGGAGAGCACACAGTTCTGGTTCTCTCCATTGCTTTTGATACTATTGATCACGGTATCATGTTAAACAGGCTAAAGGATTTGTTTGGCATTACTGGTGTTGTTTTAAAATGGTTCACATCCTATTTATCTAAGAGATATTTTAGTGTTTGTCTAAATGGAATAATGTCAGATACAGTGGACCTGCCCTGTGGGGTACCCCAGGGATCTGTTCTGGGTCCGATTCTGTTTTCACTGTACATTTTTTCCCCTTGGGCAAATCATAAGACGTTATAATACTATATCTTATTATCTCTATGCCGACGACATTGCTCTTTCAAAGCTTCTGAATTTAATAAATTATCTAGTTTCATAAACTGCCTGACAGATATCAAGAAATGGTTAAACAACAATTTTCTACAATTAAACAATGAAAAAAACTTTGATTATAGCTTCAGACAGGGAAATTCCAGACATCAAAAATCACATAAGCTTTTTAGGTTTTTCAGGTAAAACATCTCAGTTCAATGTCTTTTGAGCATCACTCTAAACCAGGGGTGTCCAAACTACGGCCCGAGGGCCAAATGCGGCCCGCCATCCATTTTTAATTGGCCCATATCAAAGACTAAAAATATAGGGGATTATGGCTCGCACATAATATTTGCACTTAACTGTATTGTAGTTCTTAGTTATAACACTAGGTGGAGCATCTGTCTCGAACAAGGTAGCGTCTCTACAAAGCAAGCAATCAAAGAAAATAATTGCTCAGGGTCACCGGAAATGGCGGAACCAAAGAGACGCAAGATCGCAAGTGAGTGCAGAAAATTTCAGACTCAGTGGAAAAATGAATATTTCTTCATTGAAACCAATAGGAAGTGTGCCTGTTTGATTTGCAATGAAACTGTTGCAGTGATGAAAGAATACAATGTACGACGACATTATGAAACGAAACATCAGGCCTTCACGTCCTACACTGGCATCAAGCGGAAAGAGAAGGTATAAGCAAATGATAGC
>OMNN01040590.1:0-15574 GCA_900302755.1 Chromis chromis | reverse complement strand
CTGCTGGTTTGCACAGGAGAAATTCTGGGATTCCACATTACAGCTGGTCCTTTACCTCACCAACGTTTCCTCCAAGGACAATCTGCACAACCTGACTTGTGAGGCGGAGAACCAAGCTGGGCCCAGAGAGGGGATGGTGCAATTGGACATTGAGTGTAAGTGCCTGCAAAATAAAACCACACTCCTGAAAGCTCACAGGCTCAATACAAGTCATCGGGCTTAATGGAGGTTAGGGCGAGTGCACACTGGGGCCATTTTCTAGTGCAGGCAGGGTGGACAGCCAGAGAAAAGAAAAATGCACTGCACTGATTTCTTCTAAATGCCCCTTCTACAAATACGAGTATGTCCCCACCATGCTTCTAATGGAGCTCTCCGTCATCTGCCACTCACTCTGGCGACCAGTGAGAAGTGTTAAAATAATGTGAGTGAAGTGCTGCAGGTATGGCTTGCCATTTAATGCAGGGATACAATGAGAGGACAAAGAAAAGTGAACTTACATCACCTTGCTCTTACAAAAACTCCCTCACCTCATATACGCTGTACTTTTTAAATTACAGTTGCAGCTTGACCCAGGAGGTTTACTGTTGTTTTCTCCTTTCAGATGCATTAGTGCATCTGAAAGTTGAGGAATATTGAGGAATGACAGCACCCAGTGGTCCCACAGAAGTCAGAGTCAGATGCATTAGTGATACATTACTGAAAATACTACCCAAACAATATCATATATCACCAACTCAGTGACACTCATTAGAAAATAAAGCCAAAAAGAGCGGGGGCGCCAATCAGCTGAAGCCAAATGCACGAGCATCGAGGGACAGATAATGAACATCAGGAAAATGGGGCTGATAACCTGTGCTAAGATCTGATTTGAGCCTGTGCTAATGGACTTTTCCCTCCTACTCCGGAAAACCGCTTCATCCGCAGTGATTGGCAGTCTGTAAATGCGTTAGTGCAGCTAATCTATCAACATCAGCCCCCCTGGTGGACGGACACTCGTTAACCGCTAGCCCTTTAATTACTCTTAATTACCTCCCAGAACAGTGGGTGTTTACTGCTGAGTGGCTCTCTGTGCCACGGATTCATGGTACTCATGTGGCTTTCCTTTCATGAGACAGCTATTCTAAATCATGTATTTTTATTTTATTTTATTTATTTTTTTTGCAGTGTCATTTTTAAACTTCAAATTTGAAAAGAATAAATCAAAGTTTTATCAGTATACATCACCACAAAAGTGAATAATTCGCATGCAAATCTACCATAAACTGTGCCTGGACTGGAGCCAGGAATCATTTTGTGTATTTGCCACATTTCAGAATGTCCATTGTCTAATTCTGCATTGAGGTCTGAGAACTGACAGGCTCATTAAACATAATTCTAGCCTTCCTTTTAACCCCTGCAGTGAAATCGCTCGTGTAAGATTAGTAGAGGTTGCTAATGGATGATTAGTTAAATGTGATAAATAGCACTAATTTTCACTCAGTGTAACGGACTTCAGCCCTGAGTAAAGAGACAAATGCCTCAGTATCCCCTTAGCACAGCACTTTCTGGGGCTGGGTCATGGGTTAAGAGCAGCAGAGTGGCCCGTGCAGAATGAGGGGTCTCTGCACTTGAGAGTTGTGTTCGATCTAAACGAGGCCATTTCCTGGAACTTCGTGTCCGGTGGAGCTTCCAGGTAGCTTTTGTGGTCAGGGGCACGACGACGACCAGGATTCATTATTCATGGCAGGTCAGCACAGGTTTGCAGTACAGATGGAGAACATTGATTCATGGAAACTCAGAGGGAACCTACAGGGCACTTGACCAACTTTATGTTACACATGATCAAGGTGCACATGCAGCATAAAATCATGGCATACATGATTGTGCGTCTAGATGGTTATTATTTGACTTATTGGAAGTTAACAAAGGTACAATGACTCAATTACTGCACTTAAGCATAGATGTAATGAATGACTTTTACTGGAGTACAAGTGTGGTTTTGCTGCTTTTATTTAAGTATATGATTTGAATACTTCTTACACACCTAAAAAACACTTAAACACACACTTAAACTTCTTGTCATTAGGTGCAAGCAGTGATTGTATTTTATTGGTTTATTGGTTTCCTGGAGTCTCCAATGATGCCTTCAAATGTCCTGGTTTTCTCATGTCAACTTCAAAACCCAAACATATAAGACAGAAAATAAGCAAATTTTCATGTTTGAGAAGCTAAAATTATTATTTATGCTTAAAAAAACCCTGCAGTGAATAAAATTGTCAACTAATCTGTTAATCAACCAACTTTTGCCGCTCTAGCTAAGAGGTAAATGAGAAGGTAGCTTAGCACAAAGACTGGAAACAGGGAACAAACTAGCCTGTCTAAAGAGTGCATTAGAGAAGCGTTACATGTTGTGGTAGGTGGATTTTATTACCTTTTAAAAGGGCTGTGCTGCTGTAAGTCAAGCTACTGTACAGACTTGAGAATGGGATTAATCTTTTCACGTAACTCCTGTCAAAAATGTCTAAGTAATCCTTCAAGTCTTCATATTCCAGGTCAGAAATACACTATATTGCCAAAAGTATTAGCACACCCCTCCAAATAATTGAATTCAGGTGTTCCAATCACTTCCATGGCCACAGGTGTATAAAATCAAGCACCCAGGCATGCAGACTGCTCTGAACTCTTAATGCTTAAGCATACCAAGACATTTTGGACAATTTCATGCTCCTAACTTTGTGGGAACAGTTTGGGGATGGCCCCTTCCTGTTCCAACATGACTGCACACAGCGCACAAAGCAAGGTCAATAAAGACATGGATGAGCGAGTTTGGTGTGGTGTGTGGAGGAACTTGACTGGCCTGCACAGAGTCCTGACCTCAACCCGATAGAACACCTTTGGGATGAATTACAGCGGAGACTGAGAGCCAGGCCATCTTGTCCAACTTCAGTGCCTGACCTCACAAATGCACCTCTGGAAGAATGCTCAAAAATTCCCATAAACACACTCCTAAACCTTGTGGAAAGCCTTCCCAGAAGAGTTGAGGCTGTTATAGCTGCAAAGGGTGGGCCAACTCCATATTAAACCCTACGGATTAAGAATTGGATGTCATTAAAGTTCATGAGCATTTAAAGGCAGATGCCCCAGTACTTTTGGCTATATAGTGTAGGTTAAATAAAACCAGATTGCCGGCTTGCAGGTCAGCATTTCCTGGGGAAAAAAGAGAGTTCCTCATCAGCTCCCTCACTCTGCTTCTTCTCTAACCAACGCCTGAACTCACAAACCTGTCTCCTCCCCACAGTTCCAGTCAGAATCCTCTTCCTGAGAGACGCCGTGCAGCAGCACAACTGGTGTTTCCCCTTCGCTGTGGACGGCAATCCTGAACCGAGCATCACCTGGCTGTACAATGGCGTCATATTCAAAGAGACCAGATACGCGTACACCCAGCTGATCCAAGACTCAGGCGACGGATCAGTGAAACACGGCTGTCTCTTCCTCAACAAGCCAACCCACATCAACAACGGCAACTACACTCTGGTGGTGCAGAACAGACTGGGAAGAGATGAGGCCACTGCCATTGGGTTGTTTATGGAGAACCCCTTTGATCCATTCGATCCTGAGGGGCTAATTCCAGGTGAGTTCCTGAAACTGTTGTGAATGTTTTTTCCAAGCATGAGCATAGGAGGCTATTAGAGCAGCCTAAAGGCAAATGTATCTTACTTACCTCCTTAATAACTCTGAAACTCTGAGGATTATGGAACAGATAATAATAAGTTACTTCAGAACAGCCTGGAGTTCTATATTAATGAATCATTATGGACTCATTAGTTCAGTGAGTCAACATGCTTAAATCATTTGATTAATAACTCTGAATCAGCAGGTGAGCAGCACACAGCTAATAACTACTCACTGATTACTAATTACTGAAACATAATTAATTAAGCAGATTATATGCCCCTTAAGTAAAGTCCTGCATCATCCTACAAAACTACCAATTACATGAAAACGTAATTAAACCAGAGAGAACAGGATTCTCAAAAAAAAAAGGAGAAGAGATGTAATCATCATATTTAGAGCAAACATCAACACTGAAATACTGCATTAATTGCTGTCATCATGAAAACTGAGCTCATTGATTCACTTTAAATAAGATGTTTCATTAATTACACAGCCCATGAGGTGAGATAATTCTTCAAAAACAAACAGAAGGTAGATGATAACCAAATGCAGTTATACATGTATATACAGGTATAGTAGAGGCCTCATTTACAATAAAGTTGAGTAAAGGCACAAATAAGCAGAAGCTTACAAATAATAGCAAACTGAGTTAAATTAAAAATTAGCAATGAAATATTAAAAATGTAAATTAGTAAAATAACAAAACTATTAAGAATACTTTTATCAATACTTTATTTAATAAATTATTATTACGAAAATTAGGATGGATTAGGATTCAGCTGAAAATACGACGAAATTAAAAACCTGAATTGCATGAGTTAAGCTTTTCTGCAAGTTATTCCATGTTACTGGCGCACAGTAAGTAAAACGTGACATTCCAAACAGCCTGTACCTGTAACATAATCCAATCATGAGCAGGAAAGGAACGCATCAAAAGACCGCTGCGCAGCTATGTAAGGGGGTAAAAAAACAGTAGGGCCATATAAATACATAAAACCCTGTGTCTATCACACCTTATAGAGAGGGAGGGCCACGCAAGTATAATTAACACTAGTGCAGCATAATAAACATTGTCCAAGACCCTAAGAGACACAGCTTAGGCACGCATGTATACTGAACGTCACCATTATTTGCCTTAATCAGCTTCCGTCTACAATGCAGAGGAAAATCTTATTTATTCCCGTGAAAGAAACCAACTTTCCATCCTAATTTGGCCACCGGTTTGCACACTTGATATTCAAAACTCACCTTCTCATCAATCCAAATTCCAACATACTCTGAGACTCTTTCATAGTTGTACCGCTCATAGTAGACACGATCAGATGATCATAATGAATATTTTTTTGCTCTTTTAAAAATCACAAATTTTGTTTTATCTGCATTAATTACCAATTCATGGTTTTTAAGTTAAACTAAGCAAAGTAGTGCTGAAGTATTTTAACAGCAGAAAAAAACAGTATCATATCAAATGGTATCATCAGCATAATGATGTACGTCACACCCATATTCAGAAGAATCTATATTATAAATATAATATATGTAAAGTATACATATGATGTGAAGTGAACAGGACCCAGGATTGAGCCTTGCGGCACACCTTTGTAATTAACACAAAGTTCTGTAGCCACGGTAAATAAAACTAAGCAAATATGACTGAAACTAGAGGAGTTCTGTTTGAGTGAAGAGTAAACTGTGTTGTTAACTTTTCATCAGACAGGCTTTACTTCTTAATGATGAATAGTGAAACAGGTTGTATTTGTGGAAGTTTAATGAGTCAAGCAGGATGCTCCTTTCCATAATGTGTGGTCAATGATGTCTTTGTGTTCTCACCCCCCACATGCCAGTCCCTATGGTTCCAAGTAAGTCGATTTAATCATTCCTGCATGTCTCCTCAACACTGAATTGACTTGATGTATGAAATTTGTTAAGTCATTTTGCTCTAGCAAGTCTCGTTGATGTCCCCCAGGTCCTACAAACAAGGCCGACATGGACGTCACAGAGAATCCGGAGAGTCGTGTGTTTGTGGTAAGTTATCATTCCCAATACAAAAGTAATGACTGTTGATAATGTTATTGACTGAAAATCTGCACATTTGTTCCACAGGTGTCTGTGGCTGTGGGTCTGGCTGTGTTTGCCTGCACTTTCCTGCTCATCATGGTTTTGGTTATCAACAAGTGTGGCCAGCACTCCAAGTTCGGGATTCACCGTAAGTTATCACATGTTATTTTTTATTTTACTTCATGCATAATTGAGCAGCTGTCTGATAAAGATATAATTTAGCATTGTGAAAAATATGCGTGTTTGCTTTCTTGCTGAGAGTTAGATCCTGCTATTAGTAACCTACTAATCTGGCTCAGTAAAACAAAAATCAACCCACTGCCCCTGTCGTGCCAAAAACCAACTGCTTGGTAATATAGACTACATCTACAGCTGCTTTTATCTGGTTCAGACAGTCGTAAAGAAATGACCTTTTTCACAAATATCATTATGTCTCTGCTTTGTTTTACCTGCACTGCGCCCTCGATTGTAATCAATCCTGTTGTTTTTACCAGTTGAAATGGCTTTAAAGAATCAACTCAGCTCATATAATGCAGTTTTCCACGTGCCAAAAAGTTATTGCAGCCCCTTCCTTGTGAAATATTGTAACATCAACTCATTGTCTTTACTGTACGTGGACCTATCACGCTTACTCTTGCAGGAAGTCAAACCTCAAAAGCCCATCCCGAGCCAGAAAAAACCTGTAGTCACTCTGTGGTCTTCAGCAAAGTACTATGTGATTGGTTACATGTCACAAATAATAGCTAATTCCCGCTGAAGGATAAATGTTGAAAAGTTTCTTTAATTAAAACCATTCAAAGCATAGGTTTTGGGTTTGGATTTGTGGGAATCTGCATGCTGACACCAAGATTTTTGTTTTTACTGCAGATCTATACCAGTTCCAAATATCTGTTATTGGTCTCCTTGATTACTAAATAAAAATCTGCCCTGAATTTTTTTTAACATATATATGAGTTTACAGGTCCTGCAGAGTACTACTGCATATCTGAAACACACTTGCAGGCCTCTCTACTAGCCGCCTCATCTCTGCTTGAGGTTTTGTTAATCACCAGTAACACAACACGTCTTAATCCCCAACCAAACCTTTTGCAGTCAAGTTGCATTATGGGTAATGTAGGCACTAGATTTTGACAAGGAAGAAGAGTGAGTGGGAAAAAACCCCTGAAGCAATCTCTAGTTCTAGTGCCTTGATTTTAAGCCTTATACTTCAGTTTTAATAATCAGTTTTTACGCTAAAGCGATGAAAAGAATCTAACACAATGTATATATGAATAAGTCATAGTCAAATGTTCTGCCAAATTATTGTTTCAAATCACAGATGGTTCTGTCAGTCTCTCAGAAGGTAATGCACAGCAGAGACAGACTAATATAGGATTTCCACTGAGCTGTAACTTTGCACACAGACAGCCGCTGTGTCGGCCGGGCTAAAGTGCCTTAATTACTGCACGAGTACGGCGGCAGAAACCTCCCTTGGCCACCGCCACGTGGTGAGGGCCATTAAAGAAGATGGATGGATGGATGGAGGAACAGCTAGACGTGATATAGCTCCACCCGGACTCCACCCCCCCACCAACACACACACATATCCACCCTTCTCACTCTCAAAGTGCCTAAGTGGGCCTGATTGCCTAAGTGGACCCTGCTCCCTCTTTCCTTCCCTCCATCGCCTCTGTGCTCTCTTTGTTGTTCCATTTTCTGCCGTGTTGGACTCTGGGGGTTCTGTGGTTTGCCTTGCTGAGTGGGGTTTTACAATTTGGGCCCCACTTGTTTGGCTTTTAATACGCACTATAGGCAGGGGTTGCTAACCATTCAGGCTTTCAGTTCAATGCGGCCTGATTGATGCATGGTTGATGATGGTGATTATTAGAACTTGTCATCATCTGTCACCATGGTACCAACAAATATGCAACCAGGTTGGTGGCAGACAATGTCGATTCCTCGAAGGGGGAAAAATGAGTTCTGAATTGCTTTCTCTGATGGCTGCTGCAATCATAAGTGTTTGGAGGCTGATTAGTTGTTACATATCTCTCAGGTCTGCTTGTTTGCATCCCGCACCGTTTCATTAGGCTCATCAGTTTTGGGGACGGAGGATGATCTGGCCGTGTCGCTTCGTTTCATGAACTTTGGAACGAGTCCTCCTTCCTCAGATGAAGACTCTGGTTTGTCTAGCTTTGTGGAGAATCCACAGTACTTCTGCGGCATCATCAAGGACAAAGACATGTGTGAGTGTGACTGCAGAGCTCGTTTCCATATAAATCTTGGTTGGCTTTTGGTTGCTTTTGTTCGATTCCCAAAAAAGTTTAAAGAGTAAAGAGTAAACTTTTACTGCACCTCAGGGGATTAAGCCTCCCCAGTTGTTTTCACCCTTGTATTGTATGTTCTCAGGCGTCCAGCACATTAAACGACAGGACATTGTGTTAAAGTGGGAGCTGGGTGAGGGAGCGTTTGGCAAAGTCTACCTGGCAGAGTGCGCTAACCTAAGCCCCGACAGCGACAAGATGCTGGTCGCCATCAAGGTGAGTAGCTCTTAAGTGATCCTCTCCGCTGTCTGAAAAGCAGTTTAAGCGTGCATGGGGTTTTGTTCGCTCTAAACATTTGCAGTAATGGTGAAAATATAAGCTGTTAGTGTGAGGTAACGGTGTTGAAAGGATTCAGTAATATCACAATGTGAATAAGAGAAAAAGTTACAATTTGCTTTGCATTACATTTAATTTGCCTATTCAAAGAATGACCTGATTAGATTTTCAAAGGTCACTGACTTTACAAAACATGCTTTTGGCCAAAATTCAAGAATTTAGAAGTTAATTATAGTCCTGGGCGAAAAAGCTGAAAAACGTATCGCGATAAAAAATGTTATTTGAGTTGATATAAATAATTATTGACCCATTTTTAATAAAGATTTAATTTGAGTCTAACAGCTTTTGCCCGTTTATCAAACTCAATTTTATTGTGAACATAATTAAAAACAGAAATAAATACATTTACACACATCAATGAAAATAAATAAGGATAAAGGAAGGATCTGACCTTGATACACATTAAATACCTGATTGCACCCCACATCAAGTCCGTCAACCCTACAGGCCGCTGGTAGTGCGTTATCTTCACTATCATAGATAATCGTTATTGATGTGTGATTCATACATTAGGACAATTCATTACTTTAAAAAAAAAACACTGGCATGCACTTAGTTCAGAACTTTTTTAACTGCAAGATCAGAAGACAAAACAAAGTTTGATGATGCCACTGCAAAACAAAACAGAAGAAGAAAGCTTACTCTCTATGGTGCTAAAGGAGGCAGGTACTTTTCTCCTGCTTTTTCATTATTCTTATTAATAATAAGAGGAATAATGATAAATTAAAGCTAATGGTAATGCTAATGGTGTAATCACTCACATATCTGGTCATTATTCTGTATTAACTGCAAAACTGTCAGTACTGAAAAGTCACATTGTGAGTTTATGTGTAAATGCAACATCCCCCAGTCAGCCCTCTATTGTTCAGTATGTAATAAATTTTAAAATGCCTAAGAATTTGAAGATTAAGTACTCAATAACGATACTTTTAATAGCACCAACAAGAGTAAAAGTAAGTCCACTGCACTCACACTAAAATCTTCCGTATGCTGAAATATCATCCTGCGGTTTCAGAGTGAGTTGTGTTTGTTAAAGGACAGTCAGGTGGTTTAATACACGGCTCATGTTACATCAGGTTAATGCAAACCACAGCGAATAAAAACAAGAGGGTAAATATGGCTGTGCTCAGATATATCATCCCATTAATCAGACATATGCTTTTATAACACATCATCAGTCATCTGAGGCGCAGCAAAGAACTCTGAAGACCTACAAATCACACAGTTGTCTTTTAAACTCCATCTGTTGCTTTGAATCCTGCTAATTTAAACATTTTTAACTTTTAATTTTTAAATGATTAAAAGTGGAAAAAAATATGTGGGTTTATTTATTAATATATTTAATATTTTAGTAACTTCTTACAATTAAATGCTAAAATTCACATGGATTTTCATGTACTAGACTAGATGTCTAACTGATTCTTGACTATGTCTAATACTTCATTTTTTTTACTTACCTACTGTGTATATATACAGGGCTCAGAAAAGTATTCACTCACTTGGAAGTTTTTTCCACTTTCTTGCTTTTCACCATGGAATCATGGTGAATTTAATCTGGCTTTTTTGACAAGAATTTACAAAAAGACTCTTTCATGTCAAAGAAGTAACTGCATAGGTACTCACACCTTTCAAGTCAGTATTTAGTAGTTTTAGCTATGGCCACAATTACAACATTGAGCCTGTGCGTTTTTTTTTTTTTTTTACAGGATTATTTTATGATGTTTTTTTTTTTTTTACTTTAGTTGAGATCTGTTGTATGAGCCTACAGCTTCTTGATCTTTGTGCATTATCTGCTGACAAATAACCAAAAAGTTAGCTTTCTTTGAGGTCTAGGCCAGTATTTTAATTTCACTGGACTTAAATGTAGAAATTCAGACCTATAAGTAATCAATATTATTTCTTTAGCACAACCTGGGTTACTTGAATGGATGTAATGCCACATGAGGTTATAAAAAATTCAAAAGATTTTAAATTTATAATGCTTTTTACTTTACAAAGAAATTTTTAATTGAGTGCTTTTCCATGTGTCAACGACTAGAGCATTAAGGTAAATGTGCAATCCTTGTGTGATCACAGACTCTGAAGGACGCAAACGAGTCGACTCGGCAGGACTTCCAGCGGGAGGCGGAGCTGCTGACGGTGCTCCAACACCAGCACATTGTGCGATTCTATGGCGTCTGTACGGACGGAGAACCGCTGGCCATGGTGTTCGAATACATGAGGCATGGAGACCTAAACCGATTCCTTCGGTACGTAGAAGAACACAAGTGCAAACTCCACAGCAGCCCATCCCTGCTGAACAAGGTGTTGATCCTTACTGCGGTTAATGTTTGTTCACTCAGTAAAAGTAGCGGATGAAAGGCATCAAAAGCACCTTCTTCACAGCAGACTTTTCAGAGCAGGAAAAGCATAGTGGGAAAGCGGCCCAGCATGCCATCAGTGTGACAGTATGACATTCATGCATTCAGTCTTTGCTGCAGGTAATAAGAAGGCTGGCACTGCATGGAAGCCACAGGAGAGGTGTATACTAGTGTGTATCCACTTATGTTCGCTCTTATGGAGTAATTTAAATGTTCATCTGTCAGTCTGGTTTCAGTGTAGAGTTCATGCGAGAAAAAGCTGCTTTAGATTTTTATAGGCGCAAATAAACAGCAGACAATTTCTTGGTGAAGGGTCGTATAGTCTTCTTATAAACTATAGGTTCCAGAAAAGTTAGGAATGCTGTTCAGTAGCAGACAAAATTTCTGTCTTACTTTTATGGTCTTTGAATAACGTTTCAGTCATCGCCTCGTATATGTCATCATTAGTGAACATCATCAGGATGTGTGCCACTTTAAAGCTGGAGTACAGAACTTTTACATGTAAATGAACATCTGAGACATCCAAATGAGTGCACACAATACTGATCAAGCCTATAAAGCGCCAGGTAAATCTTGTTCATGTTTCACAGTGTGCCAGAGTTTTTAATCTGGTTTCTGTATAGTCTTGCTGGTGCAATGCATTTTACGTTCGTCAGCAAAGGTTGGTTTGCCAGAGCTGAAGAGGGGAGCAGCCATAGCGAAGTGGAGATAGTAGAGATAGGCCTCAGCAACTAGAACTATGGTATAGTCCATGAAGGAAAAACCTTGAAGGACTCCAAGAAAAGTTTGTGATGCTTAGATTAAAAAAGAAACTCAGCATTCAGAGGAAGGATTACATTCTAATGGAAGCGATTGCAACATGTGTCAGCAGTATTTTTGTTATTATTCTTGTTGCCAGCAGGGTAAGACAAAAGTTCCACACTGCAGCTTTAAAAGATGCTGCCTTCACAACGTTGAATTCTTTGTGGGTTTGGTGAATCTTTTTTTTTTAGCTTGTTAACCTTTTCTATTCACGTCCAGCTCCCCTCGGAAAAGTCTTGTGCATCTACGTGGTGGACCTTGTTGAAGTGGCGCTCAATAATGTTTGTTTCTTTTTTGCTTTTTATTGACCTGGCTGTTTTCTGTGGTTATTTGCTATTGCTAGATTAGCCTGCTGCTAATATAAAAAATATCAAACAAAGTCAAGATTAGATCAGAAAATAAAATCGTGGTGGCGGGGATGTGGCAGGCATGTGTGTTTCATGGTTTTGCAGGGAGGAAGGCTACTCTGCTTGTACCTGACACAGCACTGGATGATTTTCTTGGAGACTTTGTTTTTTTTCAGCATTTTAAATTGAAACATCAATGCTCCGATAGCTAAAACATTGTTCCCAGCCATGCTAGGGTTGTACTCTTTGCAATAAATGCATAATAGAGCATTTAGAGGCAGAGAGCGTCTCCCAGGTTTAACTTCTGAAGCTAAAATTTACATAGCATTTAATTTACATGCATCGGTAAATGTTACTAGGCAGTGCACAGAGAAGCCTCTAGTCTCCACTCAGTTACTGCAGTGCAGGTGTGTGGCCAAAAATGTAGTTAATTTGTAAAGACTGAAAAAATATGTTGTAATGTCAGATGTGCCTCAGTAAGTAATTGAACATTGTTGTAGTTGTTAGGATGTAGGAGTTAGGATGGAAGAAGTTCACACAGAGTGAAAGCACACAATATATGACAGATACGATGCGGGAGAACATTGAGTGATTCCTACCTGACCTGGAAAGAGAACAGACCAGAAACACGCACAAGGCTACAGCAGAAAGGAAACAAATACACCAAAAGAGAAAGAGAGACAAGGACAACATGCACACACAAGAGACAGAAAGGCAGAGACAAGAGCTGAGTTTCCTGTATGCGATTCACAACATGTCAAGGCATAGGGCAGTTATATTATTTACAAGATGTTCTCACATCATTAGTCATAAATAGAGTGAATTTCACCACAGAAGAGTTTCACTGAATACTCATGGATGCAGTAAATTACTAGTTTTTAGCACTTGGGCAGAAATAGATGAGTTTCCTTGAACCGTCCACTGAACTGATGTGGTATCTCGAGAAGGCTTTATATAGCTAATTAGCTCATAATAACACTTGAATTTGTTGTGGTGAAAGAAGATCACCAGAATATATTTTCCAGTCATTTATACTGTAATTTAAAAAGCTCTGACTTTGGAGACCTCTGGAGGGAGCTGCAGGAGTCACTGTCGACCTATTAGAGCTCACTTGGCACCTGGGAAACCATCTGACCCAACTATTAGAGCAGACCCAGTTGATGCTGTCTGCCAGGTGTCCTCCACAGGAGACAGATTGGGAATGAAAACACACATGCATGCACACAGACTTTAGCTGAGATATATGTTCACGAATGGATGGAAATCACATTTCCAGCAGACAGAATGGGTGAAATGTCTGAGAGCCCCCACAATGCAGCTGCTTTCCCACCCTGCCACCTGCCTTTTAAACTAATAGTGATTGTATAGACAACTTCCTTTGTAAGGAGGGGACAAAGTGGAGAGGAGAGATATTAGGATGGATGGAGACACATCAGCTGTGATTTGCTCATTTAGGCTGGAGTTAAACGTGAGAGTGGGTGTTTATGATCCACAAAAACAACGGAGAGTTAATTTGCTCTGCATCTCTGAATTGCATTATTGCAAATCAATTGTAGGCGTATTACAAGCCTTATGTTTTCTATCAACCAGCATTGTTAAATGGCTTTATTATGGCGTGGTCGTGCTCACCATCTCAAGGGCTCATATATGTCAGAAATGTCCAATTTGCAGATTGAAGGCTGAGGTCATTGTCCTTCAGGTCATGCAGGGTTGGTGCCATAGTTACCAACAAACAATGTTTGAATACTCTGAACAGCCAATAGAAAACAGAAGAATAGCAGAGGCCAGAGGTTCTGTTCTTTAAGAATGGAAATATACGTCTATACAATCCTGTTTACAATTCACAGTGGTCATGGGGTTCATTCTAATAACATTTGTAAGAATAACAAGATTATTCATGTCATAACCCAGCAGCAATGAGCAAAGAAATTGGATTTCCTGAAGCTGTTTGTGTTCAAAAGTAGCTTTAAAAAAGCAGTGAAACTTCAGAAAGTACATTTTATACAAAATGAGTCCTTGTCAAAAAAGAGATTTTAGTCGAATTGAGTGTTATTATTGAACCATAAAGCCTTAAGTTCAAATAGATTTTATACCTAAACACAAGATTAACCTGCTTACTCCTTTAAAAAGTTTCAACTAAAGAAAAAAAAATTCTTTAACTTTATGTGCTCCTCGGAAAACCAGATTGAATAACTTCCATGAATCAGGCTTAAGAATCTAATACGAGAGGTGCTTGACAAGATTATTTAAATTCAGCCCTATTCTGTAATATGTGAAGAATAATTAAAAACATTTACTCATATACTGCAGTTCTATTACATACTTCATTTGCCTTTGCCCTCTACTTTACTGACAGCTTTAATTACTTCTCAGATCCAGATTTTGCAATGAAATCTCTGAGTACACTTTATTAAATGGTGCAGTGCATGCTTGAAGATTAAACCAGTGACCTCTTACAAAAGTAATTTCTCCTCTAAACTTCTGAAATGCTTTCATAAAAATAACTCTTAAAGGCCCAAGGGTCTAACATCATCCAGCTTTTTACAAAAAGAATAGATAAATACAAATTTAAATTACATTTTTACCTTTAATCCAATCTTCCTAATCATCTCACTATAACTCAGATTTATCTTGTGACCCCTAGATTGGTGGATTAAAAAGTAAACTGTGTGTAAAGCAGTTAAACATAGTCACTGGTCCATCGCCAGCAGCTACAACAATGAAATGCTGCTTACAAATCAGTGTTACAACTCACAGGGATTCATTTAAAGTTTTCAGTTAAAGATCTAGATTCTTCCTCTACCTGGATCTAATTTCTCCTTCTCATGGCACAGTTTTCCATAAAGTTGTCTATGAAGCCAAGATATCAAAATATTCAGAGATAAATAGAGGAGCAGCTCTGAAAACTCACCTGTCCTCTGTCCCCTGCAGAGCTCACGGCCCTGACGCTCGGATCCTGGAGGAGTCCAAGATGCCCCCGCTGGGTCAGCTCACTCTGCCCCAGATGCTGCACATCGCCGCCCAGATTGCCTCAGGAATGGTCTACCTGGCATCGCTGCACTTTGTCCACCGCGACCTGGCCACCCGAAACTGCCTGGTGGGGGAGGGTCTGGTGGTCAAAATCGGAGACTTCGGCATGTCCCGAGACATCTACAGCACAGACTACTACCGGGTAAGATCCTATCCTGCTCAGCCCTGATATTGTCTACACTGTGAGTAGTGCTGGTTTTATCTGTCAGCGTTTTGAGTTGACTTTCTAGGACTGCTGCTGTCTAAATGGAGGTAAGCGGAAATGTATTGACAGACCTGACTGTAAACATACTTTCGATAAAATTTACAATTGTGCTACTCTTGATAAATAACATAATTCCTCTGAAAGGACCTTTTAAACCTATTTCATTTGGTATTCGCTCATAATTCCCATTTCCATGCAATGTAGTAAAGGGCAAAGCCAATCGACTGGTATCTTGTATATCTGACAAGCCATTGGAGAGGTTCAGTGGTGGAAAGTACATTTACTCAAGCTATATTGAGGTACTTGTATTTCACTTGAGTATTTCCATATTATGCCACTTTATACTTCCACTCCACTACATTTCCAAGAAAATTATTTTACTTTCTTCTCCACTCTATCTGACAGCTGTGTTAAGACGAAGATTTTACACAATAGATAATATCAAAAGGTTTTAAATACAACCCATTAGGATTAAATCTGTAG
>OMNN01040589.1:0-23314 GCA_900302755.1 Chromis chromis | reverse complement strand
GACACTCAAATAAACATTGTCCCAGAACAAGCACACTCCCTCATGTTGAATGAGACTTTCCCAAATGTCCCTGGCCTACCCCCACAGGAAAATGGACCCCACCACATGGCAAAAAACATTAGACAATCAGGAACATCTTGAGGAACATGACAATGGCCCAAGATGTTGATTTGACCTCCAAACTTCCTAGACCCCATTCTGATCAAACATAAACAGGATGCAGTGGAACAAGTTTGATTGACAGAGGCCCCACTGCACAAGCCAGAGTACCCAAAGGATCCACTTCCAACGTCCTGGTGCCAGACCCCATAGGACACCCTGAGAGGTCCTCTTGTCCATGCCCAATGGTTCAGAGCATTTTTGACCACATAAGGGGGACCAACACAATATTAGGCGGGTGGTCATAATGTTATGCCTGATCGGTGTATATATAATGTAGATAATACAGATAAATTCTGTCTATACATATCAAGTGCAATATTCCTGCAATATTTCTAGCGCAATGTCCCAGTCATTTTTTATTTTTCATCTTTGTCATCTTGTAAATACCCCCGGTTGGTGTAGGCATACATCCACAATGTTTGTCTGAAAAGTAATATACAGTTTAAATTATTGCATCGATATTGATATGTACATGAATATAGTGGAGTTAAAAGCACAACACAAGTATGAGGTTGCATAAAGTTGAAACTCTCAAGTGCTATAAAAATTGTACTGACTATATGCTCAGTACTGGAGAAAAAGTATTTTGTTATTTTCCACCAGTGAAGCACCAGATTTGAGTCTAACAGAGTCTGTTTCTGTGTGTGTGTGAGTGACTGCGCGAGAGTGTGTGTTAAAAGTAAACACACTGGGTTTAATTTTCACCACCCTCAATCCTAAAATCCCTCTGGGGTTTCCGAAATGCTTCGCTGTAGACCAGTTAGCCTCATATCACCTTGTAATTAATGAGTGTGTTTGTGTGTAATTTAACTTTATATGTAGATAATAGACATTCTTATCGTGTGTGTGTGTCTGTCTATTTTTAGGACCACAGTGTGTAATATTGTGGGCAGTGCACTGAAAGCAGTGGATGTGAGGATAGAAAATGCGACAGACGACGCAACACACCTGGATGCCTTCTGTATTAAAGACAAAGGTTGGTAAACACACATGAATACAGATGTATAGACACTCATAAATTATAATGAGGATATGAATGAATGAGCTTTGTGTGTGCAGTGTGTGTGTGTGTGTATGTGTCCTTCCTGAGATATTTACCGAGGTGCAATAGAGGCTGTGTTCCTGCCCTCTTTCCATCTATAGATCTGCTTTCATCACTCTTCATCCTACTCATGTTTGTGTGCCATGCTTTACTCATATCTGTCTCTAAATATGAATCCATCAATCCTCTCCTGAATGTGTGTGCGCGGTACAACCTGGTCCATGAATGTGCCCAGACGCAACTGAAACTAAATTCCGCTGGCACTGACACAAGAGGTGGGCAAGTCTGTGGTTGGTTTTGGATCAGATTAGTATCGAACACCACCTCCAAGAGGTCTCTAGTCTTTCCTCATAAACAGGAGAGCTACAGTGCTGTGGCTGTTAATATACCACACAGCCCGAGGTTGGAACAAACAGTCAGCTGTGGGGAAAAATGAGCAGTACAGATCCACTTAATGCAGTAAAAAGCAGCGACACAGCTTCATAGTCAGGGTTACAGTTGCAGCTGTTAGTCAAACTTTTGCTTACAGCAGGAAGTTTGGAAGCATTAAGTGCTGTGGTAACCCCTTATCAAGGTAACACAGTTTGCACAGTTTAAGTTTTAGCATAAACAAAAAAAATGCACTAAATGAGTCAGTTCTATTGGTGCAAAGTTGTTTTATAGGCTCATTCCAAGGATTTTGTTTTGCTGCTGTATGCTTCATGTTTCATAGTTTTAGTCTTTTTACTGCCATGGAGTGTTCAGATGAAGACCCAAGTGCAGACACCGCAGACAGGTCGAGGCAAAAACACTTGAATCAAATAAAGTAGGGTTAACACAAGCAGGAGAGCAACCAGAAGACAAATCCAAACTATAAATCCATATGAATAACTAAAGTATCTAATCCAGGGAAACAGAGCGCAAAAACAGAAAAAGCCCAAAAATATAGAGTCATGAGAAACAACAGAAGTAAAAAAAAACAAGAACTAAGGAGGAGAATCATTGGAGACAAAACAAGACTAAAAGGACAAACTGGCCCAAAATGAGAGAAAGACAAGACTATTTATACACTGAATACTAATTGGAGCCACAGGTGACTCATGAGACACAGCAGAAACAGATCAGTGCAATCAACAGAGAGAAAATAGACAAAGGAAGGAAGTAAAATAACAAGACACGCACAAAGACCGGGAATTACAAAATAAAACAGGAAATAGATGTAACAAAAAACAAGACCATGACATTAATGTATTTTTTAACCTTAAAGTTATTAGTTTGCATTTGTTTAAATTAATAATTATAAAATCAACATGTAGGTTGAGCTATATTACAGTGCACATTGATTATTACTTTATTTTGACAAAACAGTCATTTAAAAGCTTAACTGCATTGTAAGATCTCATTTTGATATTATAGACAGAGCGCTGTAAAGGAAACAAAATATTAACACAGTGTAATTAGAGCAAAACAACAACACCTCATAATTTGGTGGCTTTGGAAGCTTTGACATACTGCAGATTCAGCTTAAACATAAAGGTTTGACTCATCATTTAATGCGTAGAAGGAAATATAATGCATTGAAACATTTTTTTTAAGTGGCTGGCAGTAACGTAAAGAAGGGCAATGTTGTAAATTGACTTAAGTCAGCAAAAATACCTTCAATTTATCCATTATTTACAGCAATGAAGCTATACATTTAGCTGTTTTATTCTGGAATCATCTGATGTTCATTATTATAATAAAGCAACAGCTAAATAATCTATTATTATTTATTTCTGAGAGTAAATAAAAGACTGAAAACTTAACTAAAGATGTATTGTGTAGTATTTTTAAGTCAATCAGCATGTTTTTATTTGTCATAAGCTGTGTTGCATTTGGATAATAACCATAAAAATTAGAACAGAGTCAAGACAGTATATAATTGTTAATGGTTATGTTTTTGAAATTGCATCCACATTTTCTATAAATCCTTTCATTCTTATGCTGTGATGAAAGTAAACCATGAATCATAGTAATATTGAAGAGTGATAGCATCATCCTTAACTGGTAGTTTAAGCTTTTTATTGTGATTACATGCATTTCTGCGTTTGTTGTTGACAGACGTGCCGTGTGGAGACCCTCCATCCTTCCCTAACGCCCGTCTGCAGGGACACTCTGGGTTTGAGATGGGAGACGAGCTTCTGTACTCGTGTGTTCCAGGTTATGTGATGCCCAGCGGACAAACTGCCTTCAGCCTGCTGTGCGACAGCTGTGGGGAGTGGTATGGACTGGTGCAGATTTGTGTCAAGGGTAAGAAGGCGTTTAAATTGTTTATGTAGGGTAGAAATAGAAAAAGGCAGAAAGAGACAGATCCCCCTTTTGCTCATCCACTTCAAAGCCCCGAGCTTTGACCTGGACAGGACACCAGACTGAGGTCAACCTCCTCACTTCCTGGCTTGTTAGCTGCCAGTGTTGTTGGGTGAGCGGTGATTGATTTGTGACTTTTGGAAAACAGACTCTCACTTGTGAGTTGGGATGAAAATAGCTGTGGTGACACCTCGGTGTGAAATGCCATAGTGTGGCCCAGCTCGTAGAAAAAGGAGAAAGAGTCCATGAAGGTAAAATGTCAGGCCTGTGTGGATGGTTAGCTAACAGAGTCGTAGTCATGTTTGCCCTCTAAATCAGTGGTTCCTGGTTTTCAATTTTCTTGTGCATCTAAAAATCCACCAGCCTGAAATAAAAGGTCACAATTTCAATCATTCATTCAACCTTTATTTAACCTTGGAGTACATTTAGGTTCAGAGGGCACCTATAATGAGTATATGTACGAAAATAAAAGATGTAGACACACAAATAAGACACTTGGATGACTATAACAATAAAAATATCAAAAGGCAGACTTGGTAAGATAAAATCATTAAATAGAGCATTTGAGAGTTAAAAACAAATGCATCAACTAAAACAAGAGCAGCTGGAAGTACGAAAGGATTGAATTAAAAACCTGAATTGCCTTAATGGCATAAATGAGTCAAACTCCAGATTGTTCTGCAGGTTTTTCCAGGTTGCAGGTGCACAACAAGTAAAACTGGGTTTTCCAAGCTCAGTAAAAACAGCTGTGCCTGCAGCATAATCCGATCTTTAGAGTGTGTTCAGAAAGGGCTCACATTAAAATGAACTACTGTAAGGGACAAACCAGTAAATAAGTAAACCCCAGTTTCATTCACACCTCTTAGAGAGCGAGGGACACCCAGCCTCAGCATACAGTTCACAGTGATGAGTATTATAATTATCACCAGTTACAAACCCTAATAGAGTGAAGTGCTCAAGGGCTTAAGAGTCGTCGCTGATGCAGGCATATATAAAGGTCACCATAATTAATCCAGTCCTGCTAGAAAAGTTGCCTCAATAAGCCTTTTTCAGCAGTGCAGTGGGAAATACAGATTTATTCCTGTGAAAGAAAACTCTTTTTGTTGTAGTTTAGTCACCAGCGTGGACACATGATCTTTAAAAGTCAGCTTCTCATCAATCTGAATTCCCAGACATTTGTACATCTTGACTGAAATGACCAGATTGTCATAAGTGATATTTTAGGCTCTAGTAATGATCATGAGTTAGGATTAGGTTAGTTTTGAAGTGTTGAAATGCTTTGACAGTATAACATTCAATATACAAACTGCAGTACATTGTAAATTGTATCGTCAGCATAAAGATGTACATAATAGACAGATACAGAGGAGACAATGTCATCTATATAAAGAGTGAACAAAAACAGGTCCCATGATTGAGCCATGTGGGACACCTTTTAAAACTTTCACCAATTCTGACCTTACATTTCTAATAGCCACATGCTGTTCTCTGTCCATGAGGTACCTCTGAAACAACTCAAAAGCAAAAGCACTTTAGTTAAAAACAGTTAACCAATAAATAGACTGCATTATTTTAAAGGAGCAGTTTCACATGTTTGGACATTTTTGCCAAAGGTACCACTTCTGTCCATTATATACAAGACTACAGCTACCAGCAGATTAGCTTAGCTTAGTATAAAGACTGGAAACAGGGGAAACATTTAGTCCAGCTTTGTCTCAATGTAAAGAAAAATACATCCAGCAGTCCCTCTAAAGGTAACCAACAATCAATACATTAGCTTGTTTGATTAATTAGTACAAAAACTGAAGTGTAAAATCAACAAATTTTGGTTTTACACAGAATCTATGTGTGGAACTATGTGAACTGTGGAGCTGGAGACTTAGAGTTTTTTGGAGCAGAGACTGGGCTAAGCTAAGCTAACCAGCTGCTGGCTGTAGCTTCATATTAAATGGACAGAGTGGTATTGATCCTCACATCTGACTCTTTTACGCTGAGTTTTTTAAATCAAAAATGTCAAACTATTGAGGTTAAGGGGTCATGATCCAAAAAGTGTGGGAACCAGTTACCAAGTTACTTCCATGTTCATAAATGCAAAGACCTGATGTAGTTTTGTGTGTTGATTAGTACTATATATACAGCATGTTTCCTCTTTCTGCAGATGAGACTGAAAGTCACGTAGACTACGAGGACAAGTTCACGGATTCCTATGTAGAGGCAGAGCACGACAACGAGAGACCAGAGGAGGCTCATGGTGAGACGTATGAGGAGGTGCATGGAGCTGCATACCCAGATGGGAAGACAAATTACGAGCAGCAAGAGACAAGTTTCAGTGTCAGAACCGAGGAGGAGCACCAAGACCAGCATGAAGTACGAGGAAAGGTGATTGAGCATGGTGGAAAATTTGAAGAAGCTGTACAAAAAGGAGAAAAAAATGAGAAGCGGGCTGTCGAGGACTTCACAGGTCATCCTCGGTTTGAGCAGGAGAGGAGGGAGGTGATCCGGACTGATGCAGCCACGGAAGCACCCGTCTCCCTTCTCTCCCAAAAACATCTGTTCTGGTTTCCTTCTGAGGCCTTCCAGGAGGAGGAACCTCATGTTTCCACCAACCCAGTCACACAGACAACACAGAGAGCCTCAGGAGCCCAATCAGAGGAGAGCAAAGAGCACGAGAGCCAAGAAAGACCTAATCACCAAAGTCCTGTTCATGCTGACGACCATCTGCACGATAGCTATGATGATCATGATAACGATGATCATAACGACAGCCGCCATGATGACCAGGACGTCCATGAAGACAGCCACTATGATGATCACTATGACAGTCACCAGGACGAAGACCACGATGATCCTGTGAAGCATCCATCTCAGCATGATGATCTGGACAGTAGGGAACACCACGACAAACATGACGATCACGATGACCACTACGACATGGGCGAACACGAAGAGGATCGAGATCGTGTTCGCTACGGCAGTCAGGAGTACGATGATCGAGACGACACCTATGATGATCACGATGACCATGGCGACAATGACGGAGAACATCCTGATGGTTCTGAGGAACATCCAGACCATGATGACCACGATGACCATGATGACGCTGAAGAACATTATGACCATGAAGACGACCATTACACTGACCATGACGATCACGATGATCATAAACACAAAGATGATGACAGCTATGACGATCACGACAGCCACGAAGATGATGATGGTCGTCAGCACTTAATAATTTCTATACCAACTGATGAGCGTCAGAACGTCTCCCAGAGGGGAGTAAAGGCCACCACAGACGAGACCTGGCTGGACGGCTACCCTGTAGTTCCAGAAGAAACAGAAAACGGTGACACCACAACGGAAAGGGTGAGTCCAGAGGGTAAAGAAAGGGGGAGTGTTGGCAAGACAACAGACAGACCCAATGAGGTGGAAATTCGTCGACCTGTTTCTTACACCAGCTTACCAGAGGAGCATGAATCTCCCACCACTGTGCCTGAATTGGATCAAGGGGTGGTGGAGGAGGTGTGGCCCAGCTTCATCAGGACCCCTGCTCCCTCCGCTGACCATTTAAATCCTTCGGACTCCCCCTCGTACTCCGACACCCTGGACTACGACACACAACAGGCAGCTCCCACCCTCTCCTGGCAGGGTGACCTCACCGAGGACCCCTTCCTTGATCACGGCCCAGCTCCTCCGGTGAACGACGACGACCTCTTCACCGGGGTGATGGAGGAACACAACCTGCCTGGTGAGACTGGTGAGAGGGGTGAGGTGGAGGGGGAGATGGGGGAGACGATCTGTGCAGGTGAGAACTGCCCTCCCCGTCCTCCGAGCTCCTCCAGTCGAGGTCCAACGGTGGCGGCCATAATCGTGGCGGTGTGTGCTGTCGCCACGGCAGTCATCGTCGGGGTGTGGTGTTACAGACGGCAACAGCAGAAGAGTTCAATGTACGAGATGAACGGGAAGGGCCAAAGTCAGAGCAGACAGGGCCAACAGATAGAGATGCAGCAGAAAGTGTAGGAACCACACATGAGGAGACACTCACGAAGGCAGAGACATTTAGGAAGGATGGGAAGATTCAGATGAATTTTGAAGAAAAGCACAGCTCCTCATCTTGTTAGAAACTACTGCATATTTGAAGATTTTGAATAGGTATGAGGTTATAATTTTATTTACAAGGTTACAATTCATTTAGCAGACGCTTTTATCCAAAGCGACGTACACGGGTAGGTAGGCGGGGCAGCATTAAGGACCTTGCCTAAGGGTCCTCACTGGATACCTGCGCCCTGACTGGGATTTGAACCACCGATCTCCCATGCCAAGATCTGGGGTGTTAGTCACTAAGCTATCCAGCTATGAACAGAAAACTTGCTGCAGCTCTGCTTTCAGAGCAAAACTTTGCAAAACTAGCAGAAAATATTAGTAAGACAGTGAAACTTGAGTGAAACAAGAGTAAGAGTTATTGATTCTGAGGAAATCCACCTATCTTTCTTATACCTATCCATTATTTTTAAAGCTCTGGCATCTAGCTGGACACCTAAAGGTGCTGTGACTGGGCTGGACTCAACTCCAGGAACTGAAAAAGGAGATTATAAATAAATGACCATGTAGGAAAACCACACAAACACAAGGCCTGCCTGCCTGAATATACGAACTGAGATTTCAACCTCCAAAGCTCTTGGACAATGTGGTAAAGATTCGCTGTGTTACCTTTTGTTGATTTTATTGATCGTTTAATTTTAATGTGTACTGTTCTGAATTTATCATTCATCTTTATGTTTATAAAAACTGTATTTCACTTGTTGCTCGAACACGAGAGTGTTGAGGCTTAGAACAATTCCGACCTTTTGGACAGCTTGTCCCAAATGACCAGTCTGGTGTCTGTCAGACCGGAAAGAATGGAGGAAAAAGGTGAACGGGTCAGATGAAGAGAAGCGAGAAGGGAAAGGGAAGGAAAAAGAGGTGCAGCATGATGGGAGAAATATTTTTAAGACTGTTGGTTTTGACAGTCGGCTGGTGAGACGTATGGAGGCACCCAGACTGCAGACTCAGCCCCATGTATGTGTGTGATGGAGTGTGTGTCTCAGCTCGCCGGTCAGCGGTTCATCGTGTTTGAAGTTTCCGACTGAGGAACCAGAGTGGATGCTGACGGCATTCAAACCAAGCAGAGACTAAACATTGAGGTGCTGCCATGGCAACAGAGAATCACAACCCTAAATGGATTGAACTTAAAATGATCTTCTGACTGCTTAGAGTGTTTTTTTTTCTTCATTAAAGTTCAATAAAAAAATGTATTTAGATTTCTAAAAGTCAAAATTAGGGCTGAACCACGAGGCCCTAAATATACTGTATATACACATAAGATAAATGTTGTATTTTTAATACATCAGTTGGTGATGTTTCCTCTTTTGTTGTCCCAATTATTCACAATATGGACTCTGGGATTATCTGGCCATTTATTGTCTGATTAGATATAGACACTGGTTGTTGCATTAATTCCAAACAATGCAGTTATCTTTAAAAATCTGTGAAGAATAAATTAGACTAATTAGAAATGTATATTTTGCCCTATAAATTTGGTTTATTGTCCAGAATTAGTCCAAAGAAAAGGTATCTCTAGTGTGTTGTAGCTCTGTATGACTCCATGATATTCTTTCTATATTGTGTCTACTATTTGAAATGTTTAAAATAGAAATCTATCTAAAAGAATGTAAATAAATTCAAAATAGCCATAAGAGGGTTTACATTTCAGCATCAGAGTGTGTGAAAAAATGATCCTTAGGGCAATAACTTAAATAGAACGTGCTTTAATTATAATTATTGTGAGTGGTGACAAGCAGACAGGGCACTTTATGGTGCCATCAGTTTATTCTTACGTGTTTAAGCCACCATCCAGCTGATTTATAAAAAGCATTTTAATAGTGTTATTTTTAATTTGATCGATTTTGATTTCTGAACTGACGCTAATGTGGCGAGGACCTGAGGAATGAGGTGCCTGTTGTCTATATGTTTCTGTAAATAGGAATCTATTAACTTGCTGTACATACTGTAGCATTACTGGTGTGTGGGACATGAATTTTAGATTTACTGTATGTTTTCTTCACCAGATCATTCGAGCACAGTCGGCATTAGACACACGTTACACAGGGTACGCTCTGCAAAATCTGCTGCACTGCTTTTTACTTCACCTGCTGCTAAAAAACACAAGCTCTGTGTTTGCAGTCGTCTCAATAAAGACCACACTGTAGATTGTTGAGCCTCTCTGGACTCAGACTGATCATGATAATAACCAAGAATATTAAAATACTGATATTCATTTAATAGGAAAAGCAATCAAAATTATTACCCATGAAAATTGCTCACTTTCATCAAAGATTTTTCCATTTCTGCTTCTTTTTCATCTCAAACAGCCTGATGTGTCTGATGTCAGGATGAAATGTGTACTGTATGTGTGTTCTCCGAGTCACAATAAACTTCTAAACATGTGGTTTTACCTCTATTTTTTTACTTTTGTCGGGGTCAAACAGACACACTGACTCATGCTATACAGATCTCAGATTGCATGCTCCTTTGTTTACCAGTCATTGTGTAAGTGTCTGACTAATCGCACCTCAAGGCGTGACTTTGACCTGCGACCTTGACTCCTGACAATCAGCCTTTCATCGAAAACGTCTGACAAAAAGCCCCGTTTATCAGCCTGCTACCTTTTGCCGCTCTGACCTAAATGTTTTTTAAAAAAGAAGACAAGCTGAGAGACAAAGTGCGCTCGAGGGAGAAGTAATAAAAGAGACAGGTAAATAGAGGCAGGAGAGAAGGAGGACGGAGAGACACAGAGACACTCAGTAATACAGAGGGAATGTTCCCCGGTGGGTTTTTAACATCACTGTGTGACAAACTGCACAGAGACTCAATGTTCAAACATTATTAAACAACTCAGTGTTTTCTCCGCTCGGCTCTGCGCTCCATTCTCCTCTCCTCCATCTTCATTTTTCTTTTTTATATTGGGGCTCCAGTCAAAAATCAATGGACTGAAACAGAGTATTAGGTGATTAATTAATCCTTGAAGTCATTTTTCAAAGCACAGATACTAAAAATAGCAGGTGGAGGTTTAGATCTGAGATGGTTTACAGTTATATTTCTTTCTTTTCTAACTTTTTTAGGGACCTAACAATCAATATATGAGGTGGAAAAGCAATATATGATGCAAATATAGTTGCAGTGGATGAAACCAACAGATAAAGTTTTTCTAAAATCATTTTATTGTCAAAAATCTCCAAAAGACAACATTGATGATTCACAGTGGAGGAATTAATTCATAAAACTCTCTCAAATATCTCTGCCTCTGATATCACTGTCTTTAAATCATTTAGCCACTGTGCTGTAAGTCCATACAACTGAACTGGATATTTAGTGCACAAGAAAATGGGACATAAAAAATCTAAATCCATAAAAGCTGCAGGTAAAAAAAACTCAGTGATCAATCATCCATCCATCCATCCATTATCTGTACAAGACTCTTAAACTTCAGGAGTGTTTTGAACTTTGTGTTTGTGTTTTTTCAGTGTTTCGGCAGAGGTTTCCAACGTCGGCTATTCATCCTCATCCAGGAACTCATCTATAAACTCCACCACCTCCCCCTGTGGACACAAACATGACACAAAGAATGAACCGGAGACAACTCAGGAGGGTCTGATTTGTTTCAAAGTGGATTAACACAAATCCTCCCACTCGCAGCTCTATGTGTGATTTCTCATATCACGCATTACTAAAGAGATTACAGTCAAGAACTGAATGGTATTTACCACATACAGCATGTAATCCTGGCTTATGCTAGGTTGCCCTGATGGCCACAGTCCTTGTGCTGCATCACAACAACTTAAAGAAATGCTGTGTCGTGCTGCCACCCCATGGCCGCCTGTGATTCTGCAGCCTGATAAACACAGGGGCACATTGTACTGCAGGGCGTCATGTGACCACACTGAAGAATCCAGGGTTTTTCCATAAGTTACACAAGGACAGAGCCATCGAGAGACGCAAACAACTCAGTAACCGATTTCATGGGAATCATGCAAATCTATTTTTAGCAGCGGACTGTATCTTATGTTTCCTTCACTTGAGCGTTAATAACCTCCCGGCTGGAATCATCCTGTGATGCACTGAACACGCAAAAATATGCAAACACAGGCACACACCTCATCGTCGCTGGCCAGGCGCTGTTTGGAGAACTCCAACATCTGTAGCTGCATAGTGGTCTGGTTGTAGTACCGCACTGCCTCCTGTAGCAGACACACAAACACAACAGTTCAGAAGTGATGTGTTATAGTGAGAATAGAGAAAGAAGCTTCAGACAAAAAGCTAAATCACTCAATGATGTGTGTTTTCAGGCACTTTTAAGCAAAGGAAATGAGAAGATTTGGTTTAAAGGAGTAGTTCCACATTTTTGCTTATGCAATCATGTTTTTATAATGTTGGAAATAGTTCAGAAATACAGTCTATCTTAAATTGTAAAGCTTCAGAAACCATTTTACCTGCTTTTATTTCATTTCGCTTGCATTACTGTAACAGACTTTTTAAATGCCTGAACCAAAGAACTATTGATCGACTTCAGACTGAACAGGCTCTGGGATGATCAACCCGAGGAAATCAGTGATCTCGTCTTAAAACACACTTTTATCTGAGAGCCTTCCTTGATTTTATCCAAGTTTTAATGGCCTTTGAGCTGCCTTTAATTTCTTTTAATAGCAGTTTTTCCTTTTCTTAAATAGCACTGCTTTTTGTTCATCATGTTGTGTTTTTTATCTGTCTTTTAAAATTTGCTGGCTTTATGTCTTGTCTGTTTAGCATTGCTGCCTTGTGAAGCACTTTATAACTTGGATTTTGAAAATGTTTTTATAAACAAAGATTATTATTATCATTGGAAATACCTACCTTTTTGTTGAAGGCTATAATATGTAATATTTTCTCCAATAAAACATTTATAAAGCACTAAACCAATATAATATATTCTGTACTTAAATTATCACAAATGATTTCAACAATGTTCCAATCTACAGAAATTTATTATTGTAGTATAATGGCACGTTTCATTTTGGTTGCCTGTTTATTTTGGCAAAATTTTAAATAAGCCATGTTGTATAAGTGATTTTAATTAAATATCCCAATTCATGATAAGATTTGGTTAAGTTTTCCAATGGAATGGCATCTCACAGATTAGACAGTAGTTCAATGACTGTAAGAAAATATAAAATCCAACAATTCATACTGTTTTTACAGTTTCTGGTTCTGATGAATGGTGCAATTTTGGCCGTTTTTTTAAAATGATGCCTTCCAGAAGGTTTCAGTGACACTTCTGTGTTAGCTTTGGAGGCTATGTCCATTGTTTATGTGCAGTCTATGGTCTCAAGTTAAGAAATTCCACAGTAGCAGTATCTCTAAAACTCTAATTAACACTGGTAACCATTAAGAGAGAGTCTTTGGTGCAGAGACGTATGCTAAGCTAAGCTAGCCAGCTGCTGGCTGTAGCTTCATATTTGCTATACAGACAGGATAGCTAATCTCTTGTGGTCTTCTCTAACTTTGAGCAAGAAGGCAAATAACCATGTGTCTGAAAGTATTCCTACATAGTGCTTGTAGAGGTTAAAAAACTAATTGCAAAACAGAAAATAAAATATTCTTCAGGGCAGACAAGAAGAAAAGTTGAAAAGCTTCTATTTAGAGAAGCATATTAGTAGCAACTGTAGCAACAATTAGTAGCTTTTATCACAATTTTCCCCTTGCTCTTCCTGCCTGCAGGACATTTTTCTTCAAACACAAAACTGTGTGTGCTTCAGTAATGTCCATCAATAACATCACTCACTGATCTGGGGAGGAAGTCCTCCTCTACCAGCCCCCACTGGCTTTTGTGGAACTTGTAATAGGCCACGTTGTTCTTCATGACTTCGTCACTGGGGTCAAACAGCATGTAGCTGACTGCACATGGAACTGCGTTCTTCAGGTCGTTCACTGGAATCAAGAATTAACAACTTCATTCAGGGATTTTTCTTTGTAAAAGTTGAACATGTTTAAACATAGAAAATTCAAATACTAATAACGCTCTAGTTGAAGCAAGGTACTCACATTTGTAATAGGCGAACTGCAGGTAGTGGTACATGGTGGCCACAAACTTCTCAACAACAAAACCCCCGACAACAGGTGTCAAGTCACTTTCACAGCCCACCTTCCTCTCCAGGACTTCAATGTAGTGATCTGGAGAGGAGAGAAATCAAAGCTCTGCATGGCGACAACAAATATGTCGAAAAATACAGTCTTAAATCAAGAGAGAGCCAGAGAATTATTAGAGATAAATACATGTGGTAAAGGATAGACTGGGGGAGGAGTGATGGGACCGACATGAACTGACCAGCTATGGAGGGGTAGAAGTCTTTAAAGTCTTTGACGTCTCTTGGGCCTTCAGATGCAGCCAGACACTCGTCGTAGACCTTCATGAAGTCCCTCAGTGCCAGCTCCATGTCCGACACCGACGTACGGAAGTTCTCTCCATTATATGCTCTCACTGCTCGCACAAACAACATCTGGAGCACCACAGGACAAAATTTTGAAAAAACATAACAGTCATTAAATATAATGTACAATCCGCATAGTTAAACAACACTTTCTTATAGGAGTCAGTGATATTTTCCAAATTTTTTTTATGACTATGTTGGTCGACTGTATCAAACTCTAATTTTCTAAAAATGCACAAAAAAGATACATTTTGTGAACCAAAAATGCATTGCAAGTTAATGTTTGCAGAGTCAAATGACAATTGCAAATATATTTACCATTGCAACTACCGAGTAATATGTATATTGTGCATCCTGTAGCATCGTCTCCCTGTGTTTTCCATCTGAATCTACACTATTTGTAAGGGATATGATGTTAAAGACTGTTGATGATATATAGATACACCGATCAGGCATAACATTATGACCACCCGCCTAATATTGTGTTGGTCCCCCTTATGTGGTCAAAAATGCTCTGAACCATTGGGCATGGACAAGAGGACCTCTCAGGGTGTCCTATGGGGTCTGGCACCAGGACGTTGGCAGTGGATCCTTTGGGTACTCTGGCTTGTGCAGTGGTGATCTTCTTCGACTAGGTCACCTGGGTGACGGTGTGTGATGATATAAGACTCGAAACACCCAATGACCCCAGGAAACATCACTGGTGATGCATTTAGGCAGCCCTGTCTGCACTAAATTACAACTAACTACTGCACTTATGCTTACATTTCGGGAAAAAAATGTTTTCCTCCAGGTTTGTTTTTGCCTTATCACAGATATATTTCAAAACACATTTTTGCCATTTATTTCATCCCTTTCCTGTTGCTCCTTTCAGCCAACCATTCATGCATTAGAGGGAGAAGAACTCATCACCCCAGTAACCCAGAAAATGGAAGAAAAAGCTTTAGCCATGTAGTAAAAAGTTTGAATTTTAACCCAAACTATGATATTTTGCAAAACCTAACTAAGACTTTTGGTGGCTAAACTTAACTGTAATTGTTAACCAAAACGTTATATTTCCCTAAAAAATAACCACTTAGTTTCGGTGCCATTTGGTTTCAGAGAACCAAATGGTAACACAGAGTGAAAATTAAACTTAGGTCTACAAATAATGGGTTCACATAGGACACATAGGTGCCAACTTATAACTCCATCCACCATCTTCTACATCCTTATGCAGACTTCATGGCTCTTTCAAACTGGAAGTGTTTCAAAAATTAAATTCAGTTTCTTTCATAACATAAATGAGAATGCAGTTTAGTTGTATAGGAATGTATATCTGTGGAGACAGGGTTGGTTCATGCGTACCAAGATGATGCAGAGTATGTTAAAAGTGTGTAATAGTGTAATAGATACCATTAAAGGACATGAAAGTTGTTTTTTGATGTTACAGACCTCTGAGTGTGCACACTACAACTTTTGAACTCTTAAGTTTTCACTCTGGACCAATCTTTGTGCAGAAATACGAAGAAAAGCCTGAAATACTAGAAACTATACTGCCTGTAATACATCCTTAGGCTTTATGTGTGTTGTAATGTGCATGAATGTATTCTCTCCTCCCTCATATGCTCCCTGTTAAGTCTCACTCTGTTATGTTAGTTCTGAGGACTAGAAAAGGGGGTTCTACTCTTAATAATCAGGGAAAGAAATCAGTGGTGGCCTCCAGAACTTGCAGGATGGACCCAAAGCTTTGGTAAAGTGTTTACTTTTGTTTCACAACCTAGTATATAACTGGAAGTTTACCTTAACAAATGGATATAAAGTGGAAATAAATCGGAAATGACAGATATATCACCTGTCAGAAGGATATTTTAGGAGGACTGTATACTGGGGGAGCGACAGATTGATATTTCCTCATTACTTAGGAGGACATGACCCCATCCTCCATACAATGCATGGCTACACCCTGGACTCCTAATGTAGGAAAACACAAAAGCTTCAACCTAAAAATAATGTCCATGGCACTCCTTGCAGCCGTATGCTTTTTGTCCACCTCAAATTTCAGCGTCTCCAAGGTAGGCACGTACAGAGGACTCACCACACTTATTGTTGCGATGACCTGTATTACTGAGGGTCATCCCGCTACCTGTGTAAACAAGTCTGTTATTTATCACTTCACGTTCTCTCCTTCCTCTGTTCTAAGCCAATTAGAGTTCTTCCCCACCACTCTCGACCCGACCCAAGCTTGTCATAACTGCAGTGATAAGCCCTGTACTCCTCCTCCCCGGCGCCCCCGCCCCTCTCTTCCTTCCCCTCCGTTTTCCATCTCATTAACATTCATTTTCACCCTAATTGAGCTTAATAAGAAAATAATGTTTGACATTAAATCCTTGTGAACATGTGGCCCAGCTGATCGCCGCGTCTGTTTGTTCTACCGCAGCAAATGTTTTACTTTGTCAGGGGTTTGTTTGTTTGCCTTGCTTAGTTCTGTGGTTTCTCTAATAGCCTACTTTGAATTCCCAGTTTCCATATGTTTTGAGCTGACCCCCTTTTTGCTGTTGTTGTGCCAAAGTTAGACCGCGCCTTCCTTTAAATGTGTTTTTTCCAACTTTTGCTTAGTTTGTGCTTTTTTGCTCGCAACAGTGTCTGCATCCATAAATTTCCAGCTGAGCCTCCAAAAACTCTGACCGCTGCATTTAGATACTGAGCAAGTCAACTTTATTGATTTAATTTTAGCAAAGCCAGTGGCAGTGGTATTTTGAAATACAATGACCTTGCAGGGTGGGCAGAGCATTTTTTTTTTTGGTCAGTGGTAATCAATCATCATCATGCTGTAAAACAGGCAGGAGAAGGAGAGGAGGGAGTGGAAGGAAGTAGAAGGCATGCTCAATACCGCTGTGGTTGTTTTTACAACAGAAAATTGATTATATTGCTGTATACTGACAATGGTAGTTAAGCAAGAGTCCACACCTTAAGTGTATCAGGCAGTCGGGTTGGAACCAGAGGGGCTGTATTGAATAGTGGCAAACTGCACCGACATGAGATTGACATACAACACTGGTTGTGAGGAACTGGAGAGAAAAACGTAATCTATATCCATCACAACATCCACTGTATATCCTGAAGAAGTTCCTCTAGGTCTCTTGATGGATAATGGATTTGACCTTAACTGACATTTTCCTTTAAATATTACTCCACAAACATCATGGATTGGAGATACATATCAAGAAAATCTAACATGTTTGTGCTCCGGTGTGACTAATCAGGGCAATTGTTAAATACTAGAAATTGACATCTCAGACTGCAATTTTTCTTATACTCTAGATCAGTCCAGGTGAAGTAGAATTTATTATTAGAGTTGAAAACAGCTGGAGCTGAAGACAAGAATGGTGAGACTGGAGAAACAGAGCCCAAATAACAGATAAGGACTGAAAAAACACATCAATGAGCTGAAAAAGGTTGAAATTCTTCATAGCATTGAAGAGAACAGCAGCGTTTTATGATAATTCAACCCCATGTGAAGCAACCTACCGAATACAGCAGATAACAGATATATCTAAAAAAAAAAAAAAAAAATCAAAAAAAGGCTTTACATTTGGTAGTTTCACTTTGCCTATAAATTGCCTTTAGAGTAATGGTGATTTTAATCTACCTCTGAATATTTCATGTGTCGTCCTCACACAAGCCATTAGCTACAATGGGAAAAAGGGACACTCTTAATGGATGTGACTCGGACAGCTTGCGAGGGCCACCGGGCGCTATAAAACTGATACAGTCTTCATTCTGCACACAGTGCGAGGCCACTGATAAAAAAAAAAAGACTGAACTGAATTTGATAGCAGACCCTTGTTCGTGGAGTTTTGACTTGGACACAGACTTACTACGTAGTGGTGATAAGAGAAGGGAGAGCGAGATATAGGAGGTTAGCGTGGAAAAGGTCGAACAGTGGGGGGAAATAAGTATGTGCATAGAAAGACATACCAGCTTGCCTTCAGGGATTGTAACTATCAGGTTGGAAATAACAATCATCATTAGAGACGGCCCAGATACAATGGATGGCATAACTGATATTGGAAGCTATTTCACTCCAGGCCCCTTGAAATAATGGCATATCAGACTGGTTGGGGTTATTCACTCTGATGGAAACATTTGGCCATTTACTGAAGCCTTCAATTAAATCTGAGCTTTTATGATCATAATATGAATGCAAAAATCACCAAATGGTAGTTCCTTGAAAGCAGACTACTGATCTCCATTGAGGGTCAGATGCATGATCAAGTCAGGTTGCTTTTTGTTTAAGTCATCTGCATGGGGGATTGTTTGTAGATGTTAAAGCTCTTTGCTGTGACTCGCCGTTCACTACCTTTCTGACTGACATGCTCAATATATTCTGTTCTGGGTCTATTGAAACCGAAGCAATCACATTGAAAGATATAAGTTCACCATTAGTTTTCTTGTGTCACATATTGAAAACCAACAGCCAAATGTAAGCGCTAGATAGGCATTTTTAAACCACACACTCAAATCAATGGGGAGATGTCATTCGTGAAAAGTAGAAACATAAGTAGCAGCTATCAGTGGCAATAAAGACGCCTCAAGGGAGAGAGAAAAATCACTGAGATGAAAGTAAATGTGTGGTTCAGAAACTAGAAAGTGAAGGGAAATAGTGGATTCAAAATGGAATCAGCTACTTTTGGACAGGTAATGCATGCAATAATAGGATCTGATGGTAGATGCTAGAATAGATCAACCTCATATTGCAATACACATTCTAACATGTGTATACTTCAGCGACAACATCAAAACCACTGACAGCTGAAGTGAATAACATTGATTATCTTGTTACATTGGCACCTGTCAAGAGATGGGATGTATTAGGCAGCAACCGAACAGTCTGTTCTTATAGTTGATGTGTTGGAAGCAGGAAAAATGGGCAGCATGAGGATCTGAGCAACTATGACAGAGGTAAAATAATGATGGCTGCACGGTTGGGTCGGACCATCGCCACAATGGGAGGTCTTGTGGGGTTTAGTTAGTACCGTAGAAGTCTAAAGAAGGACAACCAGTAAATCAGCAACAGGGCCATGGGTGGCTAAGGCTCAATGCTGCACGTGGAAGTCAAAGGGTAACCTGTGTGGTGCAGTCCCATAAGGGAGTTAGTGTAGCACCAATGTCACAGAACAGAATCCATTGCAGAAGGTAGCCTGGTCTGATGTTTACGGGGGGAAGAGATGGCAGCAAAATGTTCTATGGAGCGAAGTGCATACCAGCAGAAGCAGCAAGACGCTCTTGGCAATGTCCTGCTGCTAAACCTTTGGTCATAGTTTGGTTCTAGCTTCAGTAGAAAGCAAGTGGATTTCTCTTTAAGGTTTGTGAAGACGTTTCACCTCTTATCCAAGGAACGGAACTGAACTGAAATATCTTGGACTAGAGGTGAAATGCCTTCAAGAACCTAAAAGAGAAGTCCAGCTGCTTTCTACTGAAGCTCAAAGGACTACCATGACCTGGATGACTGATTATCTGCACAGACACTTTCGTCCTAATATTCACGTGGATGTAACTTTCTACCAACAACCTAGCAAGCATTGATGCAGACCACATACACCCCTTCATGTCAACAACATTACCTAAGGCCTCTTCCAGCAGGATAATGCACACGCAGAGCAAAACTTGTTCAAGAAGGGTTTTTAGGAACACAAGAAAAAGCTCATGTGATGAACTGGCCTCCAAATTCCACAGATCTCAATCTGATTGGGCATTTGTGGGATGTACTAACCCTAACCCTAAGTCCATCCACCTTACAACTTATCACACTTAAAGGATCTGCCACTAACATATCGATGCCTTATTCCATAGGACGCCTTCAAACGTCATGTGGAGTCTATGAATTGACAGATCAGAGCTATTTCAGTGGCACGAGCAGCACCTGTGGTTTCAGTGGTTTGGCTGGTATGTGTATAGATAATGTTAGTGTCTATGGAAAAGCAACAAACCAACTGCTTTACTAAACTCTATTCTAATACTAAGTAAAACTAAGTCCATGTTATCTGCCTGCATGCTTTTTGTCTCATTTTAAATTACAAGGCACTCCTATTTTTCTATATTTCTACCAGTCTTTATCGTTCTTCTCTCCGTTTTGATTCAGCTCGGCTCATTGTGTCATTAAATCTCTCTCTTTTCCACAGTGAACACAGTCAAGTCTTCACGGAGAAGATCCCCAGACCCTTATCCTCTGCTCTCCTCTCTTCTTCACTGTCCTCTTTTCCATTTCTGCGTCTATCTTCTTCCCCAGAGCTTTTACGTACCAACTTCTGTTATAGCCAACAAGGACCCAAAAACTTTAAATCACTAAGCTTCCAAAATACTTTAAGAATGTAAGCAAAAAAAATAAAACTATTAAGCAGAGTTTCTTTGAAGGTTTGCGTGCTTGTGCGGTTATCTGCATGTGTGCGTCTACAATCTTTATTTTGTAAATTAACAACGCTGACAGAGCTGGAAAATGTGTCTGCCTGAAGTCTCGAAATATTACAGTGTAAGCACTCGAAAGGGGCATAAAATTTACAGCACAGCGAAAATAACTGGATGCAATAAGAAGTCTGTTAAGAATATAAATAAAGTTATTTCTCTCGAAGGCCCGACAAGGGATCACTTAATACCATCTCAATGCATAACAGGAGGCTAATATGACGCCACAGATTTCTTAAAAGTCCCTACACATATACAAGCAGCTGATTTCACTCATACTGTCTGATTAGACCTCTTGCTCTCTGCATTTAGCTTATTAGAGTTCTTCCATGCAATTCTCAGCATTAATACACTCAACCCAAATCTGATTTGATGTCAGAATTGGACAAGAGGGGAAAGAGTTCTTCAAGTTCTATCTTGCCCCACAAGATCGTGAGAAATGCTGCTCGTGTTACCAGATCATTCCATATTAAGGGTAACATGTTGTTTAAGGGCTGCAGCTGATATTTAGTTATATAAATATACATTTTTCCTCATTCTGATTCAAGGGAGGTTCCGTTAGTGAGTGTCAAAGGTTCCTGGAAACAACCTCCATCAGACCGGAACCACTGAAAGCCAACGTCCTGGTGACACCTCTCATGTACCCGAGCAACGGAAGACAAAAAGAAACCCCAGCAAATGCATGTTATTTCTCTCCTGCTCGCTCCCCCCTCGCATCTGTTGGTATTTACAGAGCAAATTATTTGTGAGCTTTTTACAAAATCCAGTTAGCTTATCATCAGCGCGCACCCAGTCGAACACCATAACTCACGTCTGATTTCAGAAAAACGGAATAAGATCAATGGGCTGACTTAAAGAGTGGACTTTTTTCTGGCCTCTCTTTTCTCTTCAAGGGGGGAAAATGCTTTTGTTAGCCAGACAACCCCAAGGGCACAAAACGCATGGGCACCTCAAACAGCCTCTAACGCTCGTTTAAACACAGAGGAGGACCAATTGAGCCTTGACAAAATACAAAGTCCATCCTTCCCCCCCCCCAAATACCACTGCCAAAATTAGCATAGCCGGGTTGCAAATCAAACGCAAAACCAATCCAAAACCATTTTTCCACCACTACATTCCAGTATGATGAACATAATGCTAAATTTGAAGGAGTTTAATCAAAGTAACTTCTCATGAATACATTTCTGTGAACAAACAAAACAGGAATTTGGTGATTCCAGAAAGTGACGAGGTAAAAGCGTCAAGGAATCAGAGAGACAAAGTGTGGCCAGGTGGACAGAAGGGAGGTGGAAAGAACACACAAGCGCAATAATCACCACATCTCACGAGGGCACACACACACACATGCTGACCTGGTAGGAGTCAATGGCCTCCCGGTCCAGTGAGCGGCTGACTGACACGTCTCCTGTGTCTATGTCGATGGTGAAGAGACCTTTGGGATCCTGGTCAGCGCCGGGGCCTGTCAGTCGGAAGATATGGTTCCCTAACTTCTCTGTTGAAATCACCTGCAGACACGAACACACAGACATCAAGAACTCGAATAATCATCACTTCATTTAGATGCATCTTATTTCCCGAAACAAAGAATCACTGCTTCTATTGTTTTCAAAGCACTTGTTAAAACATTTTTTTTTTTTTGTGTAAAAAGAGCTCACTGTTCCCTGAATGCTGATGCAAATCCCTGATAACTACCAATTAAAATTTTACACCGAACAAGACTTTGATTTGATTTCATCAGTCGGTAAATTCAACTCGGGTTAAAAAAGAAAGAAAGTTAGCATCGTCTCCTTGAGCGCTGGAGGCCTGCTGTGACCACTAGCTCATGCATGATGCAGGATTTCTTTTAGATAAAGAAAAGTGGAACAGTTAAATAAATATAAAAAGCCTTAATAATTAAATGCAAATGCTATGTAGATTATCTTTTCTGTTGTTAGGGCTATGGTAGGAACATTTTCTGAATTCAAGCATTTCTTTTTTGAGGAGTACTGCCAAGTTAGCTGGCTGACAATTCTATTCTTTCACGCAGAACTGATCTGACCTCAGGGACGTTTTGGAGAGATTCACTCACATGAGACTGCCGGAGCCAACAGCATCCGCGGATACCGCCCCGTAACAGGAACAGGCCGTTTCAAAAAAGGGAAACACAAAACAAAAAGCATGTTAAAGTCACACATCACAAAATGAAAACAGCAGCAAGAGCCAAAAACTTTGAGTTGAGGGCATCTGTTGGAGCGAGAAAAATGGTAAAATAATTAAACCAAAATTGTTAAAAGCTATACACAGGGTGCAAAAACACAGTTTACATTCTATATAAATACTTACTTTGCTGCAAAGTGATGGTGGTTAAGTGCATTAAAAACAAAATGTGCATTCTTTACAGCAATAGTTTCATCATAAGGTTTATAATAAACATTAAAAAGTGCTTGGAGACTGAAGATTTGTCTTTAAGTGTTGTACATTGCAGTCTGTAGGCTAAAGTCCAAGCTTCAAAGATTTGGTGTTCCTTCATTGTTCACCTTGAGCAGGATGTAAAATATTTTTAAACATTTAAGATTTGATCAATTTTAAATACCAAGAAAACACTTATTTTGATACCTTCAGGTAGCAGATTACAATAATAAAGAGTTCCTGCCTTTGCATTTCTAGAACTAAGACTATTAAAACTGCCTGCAACAATGAATTACCAGATTTTAGATTAATTATGGGAGAATGCTTCGGGACACATGGCACTGCAGTATTTTCTCATAAAACCTAGATTACTATACAGTTAAACTTCATTCTTAATTATGCTTTGAGGGAATTCTGTTTATCTGTGACATATCACAAATACTGTTATGTG
>OMNN01040585.1:0-10713 GCA_900302755.1 Chromis chromis | reverse complement strand
ATCTAAAAGGGGGGTCTTTCTCTCTATCAGTATGCACCTTTTACAGATTGTATCTATTTATTTATTTATTTTTCCCAGAAGAGAAAAAAACGTGTGTGAGAGAGAGAGAGAGAGAGAGAGAGAGAGAGAGAGAGAGAGTGTGTGTGTGTGTGTGTGTGTGTGTGTGTGTGTGTGTGTGTGTGTGTGTGTGTGTGTGGTTACATGTGTATTCTAAAAAGCTGATTTTAAGCCTAGACAGTAAATTAAGGTAGCATTAAAAGTATGGTGTTGTGTGTGCGAGGGTGTGTGTGTGTGTGTGTGTGTGTGTGTGTGTGTGTGTGTGTGTGTGATAATGGGCCTCCTTAACACAGGGTTACCATGGACAGGCATGCTTCCAAAGCTTTGTGATTTCTTTAGCACGGTTTTTACTTTTTCGCCAAGCTGCAGAGTCAGAAGCCACTCTGTCTTGGAAAAACTAGTCATCGCTTTTTTTCTTTATGTTTTCCTGTTAGGAAAAAGGTAGTTAGGGTCTCCAGCGAGGTCACAGTGAAGGATGCATTTACAGTGATGATGATGATGATGATGATGATGATGATGATGATGATGATGATGATGATGATGATGATGATGATGATGATGATGATGATGATGGTGATGATGATGATGGTGATGATGATGATGAGTTTCGGCTTTGCAGCTTGGCCAGAAGGTAAGAAGTCTTTTTTGGCGATTGCTGCTTTTCTGATTCACGGTGGAGGGTTGCTCCGAATGGTAGAAGCACCAAATTCATACTGCCACAGTGACGCCTTGTGAATGAACCGGGTTAGGGAGGGGGAAGGAGGGGTGTTGCCCTGATCGCTCGGCTGTATTACACCCATTACGTCACCATTTAATAGAAGTTTAAACTCCAAACGTACTATTAGGGCTGGTGTACAGATGCTGCAAGACTTCTGAATCACATCTCTTTGTCTGAGGCTCATATCACGAAAACGTTCTAATTTATTAGCACTGTTAGAGATAAACCAATTTCCTGTCCTGTGATATGATTTTAAACTGGTGGAATTAATTGCTGGGGAATTATAATACAAGCAGGAAAGTCACCAATCATTGATAAGATATGATAGTTGTTTGGTTAATGTGATAAACTATCGGATTTAAATCACAAAAACTGCTCAGCTCAGAGAGATGTTGCATCTCGGATGATCTCCTTTGTGATTTTTCTTTTTTCCTTTTCTTTTTTCTAATGGCTTACAGGTAGCAGCGTGACATATTTTGTTGACTGAACTTTCTCTGCTTTAGTTTGTTCCTTGATTATAGTTTGGAGAGATAATAGCCAGGTATGGTATTCAAGCCTCAGTACATTACATCACAGGGCACAGGTCTCGCTTTGGTATCTTCTCCAAAAAACGTCCTGACGTCACATCATTAGCACCAATTTATAAATTATTATGTCAACAACTTTATAGTATTTAAAACTGAAATAATTCAATTCAGCTCTTTAAGATGTACTGAAGATTTTGATAAACTCTATTGCTGCTACCACTACAATCCCGCAAATTGTTTGCGAATGCAAAGTCAGCTAGACATAACAGAGCTCACATTTGAACACATTTCGGTGTATTTAGTTAAAAAAAAACTGCAGAAAGAGAGAGTCAGTTTTTATAGATATACAGATTCCATTAATGTCATTGTTGGGTAGCAATCCTGAAGGTGCATTCACACATAACAACAGCAGTTTAAAATACAAAACAGTTCAGTTTATGTTTGGATTAGTGCATTAAGAGCAGTTTTAATCAGTTCCAAGAAAAATTCAAATATTTTGCAAGAGCCTTCGTGATTTCAGGACACATTACCTCTAAAAATCTCACCTTAAAAGAATTTGAATTCCCACCCAGAGACACTGAGTCACACGTCAGCTTCTGGTCATTAGTTTCTTCTTTAATTTACCAGCTCTAGTTATTAATAGACGTTCAGCAGAGCAGGTTTGTGGCAGGGAAGAGTACGCATGAACACACTGCCATACAACTGCATCCTGTGCCAGTAACAGACTCCTGTCATTATTATGCAATCTAAATGTGAATGTCGAGTATGTTTTTAGTGGCAGTGCTGTTGTTGTTTTCTGATCATACTGCAGATTCTGAAGACTGTGTCGTCAAAGGAATACACTCCCAAAGTTAAACAGGATCCATTGGCGTCATAACAATATCCTCTTTATTAAACTAATTTGGTAGCATAAGCTGACGGGCCGCTATGTGGCTCACATCAGTTCCAGTATAAGCTAGACAGAGGTCTAAAAGTTATGAAGGCAGATTTGGATTTAGTAAAGAGTGCAACTATATGTGTAGGGAAGGATTTGGCTTCAGTGTTTTAACCTCAACATGAGCTCAATCTCACTTTGCTGGATGGGCCCAGGTGAATTTAAAAGACAGTAGGGCTTCTCCTCTCTGTTATTTATGCTTATTTACACTATTAGGCTCAATTCCTCAATGATAAATGTAACCAGCAGGCATCTGAATTGTAGCTTTTATATAATAAAAGCTGCTTCAGCAGAGCCAGTGACTGTGTCTGCTTTCAACCAACCAGTTTTATCAGCCATGAATGTTATGTTCTCAAAGCAGATTAGAAACCACGGAATTGTCCGACACAGAACCGCTCGTAGGTAAATTTAGAATGAGGAAAGTTTCCACAAGATTGCATAAAAGAAGTTATAAAGTGTCCAGTATCATTTCAAGCTCTCTGGGATACAATATAAGTAAACAAATTATACATAGATGTGCTCAGAAGCTACATTCAGTTGAAATAATTTACTCTCATGTACCTAATAAATGTTTATTTATATATTTTGGAAATATAAATACACACACACAAAGTAACCCTGTATATCAAAAGTCTCGAAATAGGCTTCGCTGTGTGAGTTTTGGTTTCGGTGGGAGAGATTCAGAGACATGTGGCGCCCCCGTGTGGAGTGGAGCAGAATTGCAGTTTTTTATGTTCTTCATAGGTTAGCATGAACTATGAGGTGTCATGTTGCAGTACAAAGGTATGAGTGGGTGTGATCCTGCAACCCACAAGATATGCAAAAACAATGCAATAACTATGACTGTATACAAGGTTCCCGAAGTAAATATGCTTGTGAAAGTGGAAAAAAAAAAAATCAGTATCATTAAGATGTATTATTTTCTGTTTGTTACATTTTTAAGTAAACTCAGTGGTTTCCATGCCAGAAAAAATACCTAACATACTTGAAATCAGGTACATTGCAGTGCAGTATAGTAAAGATGTATTTATTTATCTTTCTCGTGCCGGGGTGTCGGTCAAAAATGCTTATTGAGGCTGTGACATGAAATCAGTGTTTTGCTCGTGGTTTAAGCCAATGGAGAAATTATCATTAATTTTGGTGATTCAGCAGCAAAATCGACTCACTTCATCTCCTGACTCAATACTTTTTGACTGCATCCCCTTGATCTTGTTTATTTCCAGCTATAGTTTGTAAATGGAGCTCCGTGGGTGTAACATCAGTATTGCATGAGGCCCTCATGTTGACGTTTGAGCGTTCCAGGTTTTTGCAGCCGTTTCGTTTTCAATCAGGAATCATATCAACATTCTGACAGAGTAGCTTTTTCTATCTGGTGTACATACAGCGATAAAGTCAGTGTTTCTTCTCCCGGTTAATATTTGGCTGGATTTGGAAGGTGGTTTTGCATATCTTGTGTCTTATGGGCTCTTGGTTTAATTTCTGATTCTTAACCCTGAGGAAGGACGGAGATATGATTATCAAAACATGAGAAAAATGTGTTTGTTTTCTTCCTAGTTCAGACAGATGTCACTAAAACATGCCTCTGTGTTGCCATGGTCTCTTGTCACGTTGTCTTCAAACCTTTCCCCTGTAGAAAATGAACCACCAGGAATAATTTCTAGGAAAATTGCTTGAAATTGGCGTTTACTTTCTGTTGGGCTGAAATCCACAGTCAGGACAGACACAGGCAGAAGTTACACAGAACACACTGGTTGTATTTAAGCACGAGAGGAAGTGTTGTAAATATTAATTCTAAGAAAACCCAGTTTTTGATTTGACTTTATCATGATAAAAGTCCTTCAATCAGTCTTTATCATGAGGAAACTGACCTTCTGTAAAAATCTATGGAGCAGCTTTTTAAAATTAATTACAGATAATAGTGAGATGGCTCCAAGTACCTGCCAGAAAACAAGTAAAATAACATTTTTATGAAGTTTGAATGATGTATTTTTGAAGTTACAGTTTAACTGACATTGGATAATGCATCACTTCCCATTAAAATGCTGTTTATCCCAACTGCAAAACAGCATACTGACCGTAAAAAGTCAATTTTAAGAGCTTTTATTGTAAGAATTTGGAGGAGATGCTACATGTTTTTCATTACAGTAGTTACATCTGTGTTCTCTAAGTCAGATTATCTACCTTCAGTGTGTGTTTGTGTACCTTCTGCCTCAGTGTCGGTCAGTTAGCAGCCAGTTTACGCTGCCTCCCTGGATCTCCAACCTCAAATTCAACTCATTCCCTCCAATAAAAAGCAGAGATTGAGAGAATAAAGGCTTGTGTTCTTACAGACGGATGACAATCTATTTGGCGGTTGATGACAATAGGAAGAAGCAGGCGTTTTGCCCGACTCAGAATGTTGGACGGAGAGTATTTTTCGGCGATTGTTGAAGGTTTTTCTTTCATCATGTTTGGATTTCAGGGTGGTCTAAGTTCTGACATGGTGAATATATATTCCAGTAATGTTTTATGTGCATGGGTTTCTCTCTCTAGGGATATAAAGTATTGGTCCTACGTGAATGATGATATCTTTTGTCTCACCACTAGCCAATGATTGTATATTTTTATATACCATATATAGCAAAAATATATATGAATATATAATATTTAATCACCAGAATGTTAGACTAAGGAACGGGCAGGACACTTATTTGGGAATGTACTTAGTGAATTATTGGAAATGTGTTATATAGGCCTACTGACAGAAGGTCAGTAAGAATTTATTGAAGCAGCTCCCACTTTATTGACTGTATCTTTAACCAAAAGGAAGCAGCAGGGAATAATGTAGTTGGAATTACTGAAGAAAAATCTTGTTTTTGCTGATGGGAGATGGGTTTTTAGGATGATTTACAGACTGTGGAGCTTTTTAGTCCATGGAAATATCCTTAATATAAAGTACAGATATTTAAAAAAGGCTACTTCACACATTAATTTTTAACCTACATGTGCAAATCAATCCATCCTCCGGAAATAAGAGGCTCAAACTTTAAGCAACAGACAGATCTGAAATCTAACACGCTTCTTGCTTGTGCTTGTGTTTACGCTTTGTGAAGAAACATGTCAACCTACCAGCAGCCTGTCAGAGCAGGTCAGTGTCTGGTCATTTCCTACTGTAGCACTGAGAGACCTTTCTCTCTATAACTAGTCCTACATCAGCAAAACACACACACACACACACACACACACACACACACACACACACACACACACACATTGTACACTTTATCTAGCAACTTAACCAAAAATTCCAACTATCAAGGACTAGATTTCTGTATGCTATGAGCCATTAAAAACCGTGTAGCTTCTATTTTTCGCCTCCAAGAAGGAATATGGAGGACTTGAACTACATCTGTGTAGAGAAATTCATCTGCATTGTTTGCAGATTGGAAAGGAGAGCAGCGTCTGGTCAACTAATTTGTGCATCACTGAGATCTGATGTTGATTTTTAGGCTGCATTTACACTAAAAGCTCTAAAGTTAGGAGCAGCAATTTGTCTATTTACTTCTATATATGCAGAAACATGTTGGATTTGGTCGTATTTTACGTGATCTTTTGACAGTGAGGAGCCACAGAAGGGTGATTTTGGAGAGGAGCTGCTGTTTATGAGTAAGATTTGAGCTGCTCAGTATAAAAAATAAATAGTATTTTACACACATGTACCATTTAAAAGTATTCGAGTTGTGTGTTTATCCCTAAACTAACTTTGCCATTTCAGAGAGCGCGAGGCTGGAGAGCAGAAGTCTTCTTATTTTTCCTGTCTTGGTCACTCATGTGGATCTTACCCTCGTCGCAACAGAAGCACGTTCTATTTTCTTGTAAATGTTTGTTGGTCACCGTTCGATCCCGACAAAAAAAATATTTTAAGATGACTATTTTGAATATAGATTTTATTTTATTTTATAGGTAAAAATTAGCATAGCCTGTTGTTGTTTTAAAAAAACAGTCTGAAAATCTTTTTTCTGGAGAAACAAAGAGAGAATCTCCTCTTTGTTTTTCTGTACAGATGTTATTTTGACATCGATACTGCTTTGGGAAAGAGGACGGAAGGTAGAAGAGGGAATATATTATTAAATACGAGTTTATATTGCAAGTGTCTTCTATTTTAGATATTAAATAATATAAAAACTATATCCGAATTATAAGATATGAAGAGGCAGTGTGGAGCAGGATGATGTAAGAGGATTAAAAGAACATTTGTTACTTATAAAAACACGCCCACGTTTTCAGGTGCCATGATGTGAGTTTAATTTAACTCTACACATGCTGGCATTTTCTATATTTGACCAAGAATATTTTATTGGTTTTTACCATCCACTAGAGGTTTGCATTAGGTTTTTTGAGATAATTACTGATAAGTTTCCTTTGTGTAAGATTTGTCTGTTTGTTGCTTGTGCAAAACGGTGTGACTTTAAGGAGAAATATTATAGATCCAATAAGATGCACAATTAAGTGGTGCATTTCATTCAACACATACAGATTATAGGTGGATTTATTATGATCGAGGAGTCAGGAATTAGACTGGAATGATGTTAAGAGGCTGAATAGTCACTATTGGCATTGACGCACAGTCCTTACATTCTACTTACAACCTGAAAAATTGGATTAAACTATCATTATAATGTTTATTAATCAGCTACACTCACTGCGATCTTAAATAGCAACACTCAAACTCCTTCAGTTTCTCTTAGAAGCATGTTAACTCCTCACCGATCAGTCTTCTTCAAATTTGTCCAAGAGGCTGCTGGTGAGAATCAACCCTCTTCCTTTTTTCAAAATGAAGCTGATAGATGATCTTTGCTTGCCCAGTAGGTTTAGAAATAACATATAGAATCGTTATATTTAACTCACTCATTGTGTAGCAGCACCTACAGCAGCACCTTTATGTGAATATACAGGACGACTGTTTCATTAGGACCTCGAAAGCCTCACGTGTTCATCCGTCATTCTTTGTTGTCGGTATGTATACACGAACCCTAGAGATCCTTGTTGTCGGTATGTATACACGAACCCTAGAGATCCCTGTCTGAACATATACGAATGTCACAAGGCTGACACCAAGCTGGCTCTTTGTTTTTTGTTGGTTTTGGAGAAGAGAAGTTTCAGCTCCAGAGGTGTGGCAGCAGCTTTTACAATGCAGACTTTACCATCAGCAGTTCTGCTCTTAGAACATCCTCATTCGAACCATGAATGTCTCTGCCTGCTTCTCCTCCTCTCTAGTTTTTACACTTAAGAGCTACTTAAAATTGCACCACGAATGATAATTACTTCTACAAAGTTGTCCCTTGAATGTAGGATGCAGTAAAAAAAAAAATCCACATTTGGAATTTAGGTTTGGATTTTTTCAGTTTTAACAGCCATTGATGGAAGAAAAAATAGAGAAATTTGGATTTAACTCTTTGCTCACACGTAGTTTTTGCAAAGAGTTGGAAACAAATGTGTGTGTTTGCGACTGCAGCTTTAGAGTCGGCTCTTCATCGGTGTCATTTACATTATCAGTGTTTTCTTCCACGCAGGCGTTATGATTCAGTGGCTCCATAACGAAGGCTTTGCCGTTCCGTATTTACCAGGTAAATGCCAGGGTTCTCCACTGGTCAGTAGTGTCTTACGATCCTGTTGGTAGTCTCGGGTCACTACTCATGCAACGTGTTAAAGGGCCTTTGACAGGACTGAGCTGTTTGTTCGTTTTCGTTCTTTTTTTCCGTCGAGAGAGAAGTCTGTTATCGATCCTTAAGTTTATTCTTTGGAGAGAGGTGTTCACACAGAGACCAATTTGTTGTAATATTAGTAGTGACGCTACTGTTAAATGTAGTATTTAATAACAGCACTATTTATGGTCTAAAAAAATGAACTAGAGTGTGTTCTTGTGCTTGCGGTAGCTTTGGAGGCAGGTGGCCATTTTGTAACTGAGTTCTTTAACATAAGCCACTCCCCCTTTCCACTGTGGGAGGGATTTCATTGGTTCTGAGGTTGCTAAGTGACACTGGCCCAACATCATTTGGTTTCCTCGGTTACCATTTGTCTCCTTGGTGACGACTGCATGGTCTCACGGTTGACACACCCTTTTATTTTCTTCTTCTTCTTCTGCTTCTCTTTCTTTTTTCTAAAGGAGAGTTCTTGAGGTTTTTTTTTTTTCATTCATTTCATTTTAGATTTTAGAATGGGAAAGAATACAAATGAAATAAATCAGAATATTAATTCAATCACTTTTTCTACTCCTATTTTCAATAAAAAGTGAAACGAAAAACCAAACAAAAAGTTGATTTGTAAATAAGTAATGTACAGTTTGTATCTGTAACTTGTCAGTCTGTCATTGGTGACAGAGTCTGTCTTGCTTATAACGCACGCTACCAGTAAATAAAAAAGGAAAAAGTATATTTAGACTGTATGGTCCCTTGAAAGCAAGTTTTAAATTAATATCTGATGTATATTCCTGTAACATTGCATTTTTATCTGAGGAATGATGTTATTAAAAAATTGCAAATAAATTGCATTTCCTACAGCCGTGTTTTTCCTTCGTCTTTTTCCTCACAGACCAACGCAGACACTCAACTATGAAGCTACTGTGACCTGCGGTAAGCAACTGCATTATCAAAGTAAAAGAGCTAATTGAATTCTTAAAGATCTCCTCATTGAAAATCAAGCTAACAAGTTGAAGGGTGGGTGCAGCCATTTTTTTTTTTAAATGGAGGGATTATTTACATGGAAAAAAGCTTCTATTTATATGACTTTGATGCACAGATGTGAGTTTATGGGGTTTAATCTATGACCAGAGAGACTTTAAAGGTGCTACAAAGCTATTTTCTGATGGAGTCTTACATTAACAAACTACTCTACTGCCAAAAAAGATGTTGCTATTCAACTAAGAGATTTCTGTGTGCTGTCGTTGCACTTCTGCAACAACAGCATTCATCTTGGTGAATACAGTGCGAGAGTGAGTGGTTGGTGGTGGTCGGAGGGGCCGATGGCGCAAATTGGCAGCTTCGCTTTCGTCAGTCTACCCCAGGGCAGCTGTTCCTACATACGTAGCTTACCACCATCGAGTATGGAGTGAATGAATAATGCAATGTATAGCGTCTTTGAGTGTCTAGAAAACTGCTATATAAAACCAATGCATTATTATTATTATTACTTCTCACAATTTTAAAGTGGAAAAAGTTCATTATTTCCTTTACTTGTGTGCATCAGTTGAAAGTTTAATTACTAAATCATGGAAAAGACTGAGTTCCACTTTGAGCATTTGTGGAAACTCCACCCACAAAGTCCAATTTCACGTGGCTATCTCCTGGAAGCTATGATGGCTCAAAAATGCTGGGAAAAGTAACACAAAATTTCTGCCCACCTCAATTTCATTTAAGGGCCTGTAATTTGGAAAAAATATCCATACTATGAAGTTAAAATTTTGCATTTGTTCTTTAAATATACTAAAGTTATTGTACATAAAAACTTGGTTGACTTTATATGAAATGGTATTCTGGGTTTTACAAATTCATTTAGCAGACGCTTTTATCCCAAGCGACATACATAGATAGGTATGTGGAGCAGCATTAAGGACCTTGCCTAAGGGTCCTCACTGGACACCCACGCCCTGACTAGGATTTGAACCACCAATCTCCCATACCAGGGTCTGGGGTGTTAGTCACTGAACTATCCAGCTGTTTTAAATCTTTCATGAACAGCAACTAAAGACTCTCTGGACTATTTGAACTTTAACTGTTGCTTATCTAGTCGTGAATATTTAATGTTATAGAGAAATACTTCTTCTCCATCGTACCTGCTCAGACTGGATGGCAGCACCATCTGAGATTTTACTGGCATACTGGTACAATTCTGATACTGAGATGTATGGATTATATTTACTACAGTGTAAAGTCCAAAACAATATTTCTAGGAACTTTTATTTTTAAAAGGTGCTTATATAAATATAAGTCTTTGTGCGCTGATTTCCACCTTTGGCAGACAGATGTTTGTTTTGTTTTTTTGGTTTATAGATGTTAAACAATCCAAATCCATTAAAATAGAACATTCTGCATTTATCAGATCAATCTCACTTTACACAAAGAAACTACAGGTATGTCAAATAAAAAGTATCTGATATTCTAGTCACATAGAGACAGGACCACTGCATGTTTTAGATTAAACTCCCAGATATGCCAACTCACATTTTTCTCAATATTTGTCGACTGATTTTGAAACATAAAGTGGATTTTGAGCACACTGTTCCTCAACAGCTCCTAAAAAAAACAAACAGGCATCCTTAGGCATCCGCTAGCTTCTTCTTTCTTTCTGACTGAATCACTTAATCATGATTTTAAGCCTCCTCCATAAAAGGTAAGATGGTTCTTCATGTGCTGTGTTCGCTTCCAGGTGAGGCTGCTGGTGCTGTCAGCAGGTTTCTCAAATAGAAATTAAGTTTAAACAGTTTTCATGTATTTAAAACC
>OMNN01040582.1:0-10946 GCA_900302755.1 Chromis chromis | reverse complement strand
CCCCACATGCCGAAGTGTCCTTGGGCAAGACACTGAACCCGAAGTTGCTCCCAATGGCAGATTAGCACCTTGCATGGCAGCTCTGTCACCATTGGTGTGTGAATGTGTGTGTGAATGGGTGAATGGGAAACACATTGTAAAGCGCCTTGGGTACCGCTAAGGTACAAAAAGGCGCTATATAAGTGCAGACCATTTACCATTTAAAGGATTTGTATCAAAATTCATTACAAGGCATTGTAACTAAAATACCAGATGCCAAATATCATTATCTTTGCTCAAAAATTGAGTAACAATTAACCTACTTACAACCTAGTAATTATATTAAAGACTACATTAGTGTCACTAGGAAACATATCTGTGACAAAACCACTGTTGAAGATACCAGTGGGTTGCTTGCTTGATATAACAAAAAAGGATGCAGCACACCTAAACCGAAACAAATAGTGACATTAATATAGATAAATGACCTACACTGAAACTTTAAAGTTTGGCTACGTGTCATACAAGAATATATTGAATAGATCTAAGAGGCACAAGGGGATAGAGACTATTAAGGCTGATATAACTGCCCAAATCAAAGTTGTCATTTTTATTGATGCACAGACAAGAAGATCTGGAATAATATGGTTTTGTCTAAAGGTGGAATTATGCTTCTTCAAAGTTACACATAAACATCTCTGTGTACCTGTGCAGGAAAGCGTGCTGTGGGTAACTGCAGGTCACAAAGGCTTGCAGAGGAGCTGACATACACACCTCCAAAATCTAAACTATGTGATATGCACGTTGATTGGTCGACTCCTGTGAGTCGGTGGGTTCGCAACAGAAAGAAACAAACGTAAACGTACACCAAACAACTAAAGGGACAGCCAAGTCAAAGCATATGTGCGACCCACATGAACATTCGCCTACATGCATAGCCCGGAATAGCATAATTCCAGCTTTAGGATGTATCCCAGTGAACCATGTCATTGAGCCAGTATTCACAATACTAGAGCCCTGAAAATGGTACACCTACATGGAGTACAGCCAATAATTATCCACCATTATAATTAGCAACGCTGGAACATTTCATCTGAGTCTTAAGGTTAAAATAAGTCTCCACTAACCTCAAAACATCTAACACCTTGAGATTTTGGCTGGTAGGTCTAACCCCTTAAAATAGGTTATCATGGGAAAATAGAAAAACTCACGATCAGTCCCATCATCAACTGGGAAGGGATCACCCACCACGGCCATAGGATCATCCTTGAACAGAAACTTCGATCCATGTAGGAACACCTGTCATGTTAAAGCAATTTCCCCTCAGGGATCAATAAAGCATTTCTGATTCTGATGTGTTCACATGTTGAGACAGGAAACCATCAAATCATGCTGAACCTTGAATTTTCTTACAAAGGCATGTGGTGTTTAATGTCATTTCTTTTTACCAGTGTCACATATTGTGTCACATATTATACAATTTAACTGTAACACAGAGATTACGCGACAAAAATGGCGTTTCTCTTGAAGTGCATGTTAGTATATTTGTTTTTTGTATCAGCCACCATGTGAATACTAAAACTGAATTTAAAACAGCACTGGGAATCACTGCAGACCTGAGTAAACATTTAAACAAAACATACAACATAAAGACAGTAAAAAGTCAAAGGTAAAAAGCTTATAACGTCAAATGCAACTAACATAGCCTAGTAAGTCATGGCTTTACTAACTGTCCTATCTATCTATCTATCTATATCGCGTGCTCGCGTCTTGCCAACTCACAAACTCTCCTGCTCGCACTAACCCGGAAGTTAGCAGCTGAGGTGTTGGTTTGCTACAAAACATCTAACTTATCTTTATCTTGACAACTTATTTGCTGGAAATGGCCACCAGTCTGACATGGAGGTTAAAACGCTACGGGCGTTTCGTCCCCTCCTCCAGAGAAACAGGAGCAAAGCCTTGGAAGGTAACTTATATTCACTTGGTAGCTATCGTTATGCTAACTAGCTATACATCGTTGTTATTTAAGCTAACCTTCAATTAGCGTAGCATAGTCTAACTTTGGCTGTCAGCTACCGTCATTGCAGGTGTATTTACTCATTATACCATTGATGTGTGCATACATACGAATAAAAAATCACTTTATACATTGTTAATTGGGTTTTACTTAGGACCTACCTGCTAGCTAGCAAACAGGTTGTGACTCGAAGGGCGGGTCTTTATTTTTTCTGGCTTTGTTTAACAGCTTTAGCTAACATTTATACCTTAACCGTTTTAAAGGTGTTTTTATAATCATTATCTATCCTAATCCTTCTCTCCAATGCTCAATAAAAAGTTTCCCCAATTTTTTTGTCATGTTTTTTAAGCACAGGACCTTATACAATAGGTTAATTCCCCACATTAGCATCTATGTATATTATTATTATGTATTCATTAATATAATACTGTTTTTGATTGCTCTTTTGTTGTTTTCATCAGAAAAGCTGGACTGTAAATGTGCACAAATAGGGGCAAGCAGGATAATAAAAACGTATTCGTAAATATGAATTGCTGTGTTCTTCCAGCTATTTTAACAGAGGACGATAAAGTTTACTAAATTAATATTATCAAAAGAAATCTGCACATTTATTCTAAGCCACAGTCAACATTGGGTTTGGCACCCCAAATTGTCTTTGGTTCAGAATTTATTACTAACAACTATGATGTAAAAATGAAAACAATGCCATTGTCATTGCAACAGAGCTTTCATTTCAGAATCCGAACATGAATCTAAAAAAGAAGGCTGTTGCCTTTTGAGTTTATGTTGGAGAACTCGTGTTTTAAGACCTTTGTTTGAAGGTTTACTCAGTTCTGCAGTGATTCCCAGCTCTGTTTTAAATTCAGTTTTGGTATTCAAATGGTGGCTGATACAAAAACAAAATACTCACATGCAGTTCAAGACACAAAAACAAATCTCTAGGAATAGATGGAAAATTCCACTGAAGCTTATTCAAAGTAATGCAAAAGGAGTAAGTATCTGTAAAAGCAAAAAAGCTGATATGTTAGATAAGTAAGAAAGAAATGTAAGACCTTTTGTTGTAATCTGCATGATATTCAGTAATTCTTGAGCATTCTACATGAAACTCAGAGACGAAACTCTGACAGGAGAGTCTGAGGAAAGCTTATTTATGTAGGTACTTGTAATAATTAGATAATGCTGTTCCTAAAGGTGTTATATTCCAGATAAACTTTGTAGTGGAAAAGTAAATCTGTTGCACTGTGTTATACTTTATCCAGTTAATAAGCTCATTTAATTTGCACTATCTTACCACTCATGTTTGTACTAAATTGTAATTTCCAATCTGCTATGTGCCTTACAGTGTTACTTATTTATTTGTATTTTTTGAATGCTCTTTTGTTTAGTAGAATTTTATTTACTTAATGTGTTGATTTACCTAATGTCTATTGGGAGTAATGTTAATGAGTAAAAATATCTATTTAGTATCTTGGGGGCAGTGGTGGCGCAACAGGTTAAGCCCCTGACTACTGATCAGAAGGTTAGGGGATCAAACCCCACTGTTGGGCCCTTGAGCAAAGTCCTTAACTCCTGACTGCTCCCCGTGCACTGCACCACTTCTCCTGCTATGTATAGTAGGGATGGGTTAAATGCAGAAAAATGAATTTCCCCAAGGGGATTAATAAAGATTAAATGATTATTGTCTGCACCAAGGGTTTGAAGAGTACAGTAATACAATAAAAAGGCTTTGACTTTTTTTTTGACTTTTCATACTGGTAATGATAATATAATACAGTGTGGAGGTTGCGGGGGAGTCTGCATTGCCTTCTAATGTCACACATAATCAGGTTTCATAATTTTATAATCATCATTTTTTCACTTTGTCATTAAACCTCAAGTTGCCACTGAGTTGTGTTGAATTTCAAATTAGTAATCATCAAGACAGTCTGGGAAGACACAAATCAGGGAAGAAACCAGTGTGGCTTCATCTTTCATTAACTGCATCAGACTCTAGATGGCAAGCTGGAGCTGTATATTTTGTGTGAAGACAGGGACGGGTAGCTCTGAAACTAAACTATACCTACACTATATACAGTGTACTTCATGGAAACTCTGAGAATAATAGGCATACATTCAAAGCAATCAATTTAAAATTAGTTTAAGGGCAATTACAATGAACCCATATGTTTCTACCACATTATAAAATGAAAAATACAATTCAAGGTCATTTTTGACTGTGGAATTAGAAGAATTGACCTGACCGATTTCATACTAAAAACTAATCATTTCTGATACCTATGATCCACATTAGGCCTTTTTTGAGAAACATTTTAATCCAGTTTCTAAAAATGATATAAAGTATGCAGTGTATTATTGAGTAGGTTGTCAAAGCTCATAGAATGGACAATAATAAAACTATATATAATACTATATAACTGTGTCCTTTACCTTAATCTGTAATGGTTACCCATATTATCATTTAACCAAACAACTAACACCCTTCCAAAGTGTGTATAGGAAGCGCCATTGTCAGGAAGACTAATTAGTAATTAATAGTCTTTCTCTTCATCAGGTATTTGAGACCAAGAGTGACAAACCTGGAATTGTCCTCACAATAGTGGAATCGGGATACTTGCTGATATTGCAAGGACAAGAAAGCTTGGTAAGGAGGCTATGTGGCTATTTGACTCTTTGTTTGTTTGGTTTGTTTTTATGGATTGTCCCCTATGGCATGCACACAACAGCTGGAGAATAAGCCTCATTATCCAGATCCTTTTACACTGTATGTTTTGATCCAACCTTATGGATGGAGTTGTTAGTGGTGTGAAGGATATTCTTAAACACTAGGTTCTTTCTTTACATTTTTCAGAAAAATGTGCAGAGGTTTAATATCATGCATGTAATTCAGTAAACTGCTGATTCAAACTCTACAAAATTGCAGACTTTTATGTGAATCATTGTATTTGTGACTTGACATTTTAAGAAAATAGAATAACAGCCAAAAAACACTGAGGTTGTGGATGTTTATATGGTACAGTACGCTATGTACTTTGAAAGATGTGTTATTATAGATGGAAGTATACAAAGTTTGTTGTACAAAATGTAATGGTTAATTCAATTTTGACAAAAATGAACATATAGTAAAGACTTAAGTCGCATGAATACAAAGAAACAATCAGCTGGATAGCATAGTGACTAACACTCCAGACCTTGGCATGGGAGATCGGTGGTTCAAATCCTGGTCAGGGTGCAAGTATCCAGTGAGGACCCTTAGGCAAGGTCCTTAATGCTGCCCAGCCTGCCTACCTATGTACGTCGCTTTGGATAAAAGCGTCTGCGAAATGAAATTGTAACCTTGTAAAATGGTTGCAGCTCTTTTGCAGGATACATACATTCATTTAGACATTCACTTGACACTTCTAGAATGCAGCAGTTGTCAGTGCAATAAACAATGTCATAAAACAGTCCATTGCAAAGTTGTTGCAATGTACCTTTACATAAAATGATGTACTTCAAAATAACAAATTGTAGCCATAGGGGAATTCTTGGAAATCATTTAAAGCTGCAGCTGCAAATGTCATGCTCTAACACTGGCAATTTATACTATGTCACAGTTATTATTGTTGGTTGTCCTCCTCCATATGGAGGGAACATTGAATATGAATTCTATTAATGAGTAGCTAAGCTGTGCAAAAATGATATTCGTGATGGAACATGACTACTGCACCACCCGCTACTAGAAGAGAGACATTTCTAACATTCCACTACATTGTAGTTTTCCTGTTTTTTGTGCTGTTGTATTTATAGTAAAAAATAAACAATATTCTTAATGTTAATTCTAAAATAGTATATAGACATTTTTTAGCTACACTTTTGACATAACAGGAAATAAAATGCACAGTTTCCTTAGCAGAATCAATAACAGAAATCCTCTTTCCAGATAAAAGTCTTTGATGAAGGCCATATGAAATATTCTGCTGAAGATCTTGACATTTCTGCTCAAGTCTGTCGGGCTTTCACTGCAATGTCTCAGATGGGTTGAGCTAAATATTCCTCAGAACTTCTTGGGTACTGGTTCAAAATCACTTAAAGAATATTATCGGTAAAATGTTCAAGTTCAGGCTCACAAAAAGCTCCAGACCTCTTCAGGCTTTGTTCATATTTTTATAAAAATATTTTACTTGGTAGTAAAGTTCACATGCAGATATGAAAAGTTAACTCTGCCCTGCAGACAACAGGAATTTGAGGGACTACTCAGTGTCTCATTAATGGTGTTCTGGCAAGAGACACAGCTATCTTGCTGTGCCAGGTTGCCGAGCCAGACAGATATTCAGGTCAGACTGCAGAGAGCTTTCACTGAGGATGATAGACTGGTCTATTATAGATTGGTGCAGTGAATGCTCAGGAACTTTCAATACAGAGAGCTTCGACCTATAGTCCACGATAAGGTCTGAAGGAAACTTTCCGAATTCTCTTTGAACATAGCTAACATCTGCTGTGTTAGAGAGAATCGGGGGTTACTAAGGATCTTCAGTGGTCGACTGAGAATACGGATCCTCCTGACAAATCAGGCATCAACTAGCAAAAACTGTCTGCATGCATTGTCTTGTCTTGAATGTATGCAAACTAAAAATATAGCTTTAAATGTATTTAAAGGAAAAAACAACAGAAAATGTGTTTCAGTAAACAGCTGGTCGACTCTGAGCTATCAGATCAGATCCAAAGATCCTTGCCATTGAATCTCTGAGATTGAACACTTATGTAGGTATAATAAACCATTTTCCCAAAAGATTGAAAGCAAGATCTCACACATTAGTCTCAAATGCATCTTCAACTGGGCCGGAGCTGGTGACTGTAAATGCCATGGAAAATGATTTACATCACTCTCATACTTGTCGAACCATTTAGTGACCCCCTGTGCCCTGTGTGGAAGCATCTGCGTTAGTCAGATTTTTCTACACACATTTATTAAGGGTTTTCTTTTAATTAATTGGAGACGGTACGTTTGCTTTGAATTTTAATGAGACTTCATATTTATATCCAAGAAATATGTCCATAATTGGTATGTAATGAAGAATTTGGATATCCCACAGAAAACAAGCTTTACCATCGCTAAATTACTGAGCATTCTAATGCTGTCTGTGTTTTACTAACATTTGATTTGGATTGATGGTGCTCCATTTGAGAAAAGCACATACTCCATGGTACAGTGCAGTTGTTCAAAGGAATATCTACTTGATATAACTACATTGTTATTTTCAAAGTCAAAACACATGCATTTGTGAAATGTTTTTGACCAAATCATAATATAGGCTATTGTTTGCTTGCTGCTTGATGCCTGCTTCTGTGAACAAAGCTTATCATAATCCCCACAACTGAAGCTCAGTGGCTCAGAGGTTACTGAGTAAATAGAGACCCCTGCAGACAGTTTTGGGTAACTTTTTTTCCCAATCAAATTCATAATTATAATGATTTCTTTTGTATTTAATTGTGATCCAATAATTTGTAAAAAAAAAATATATAAAAAAAATAACATGTTTATGCTATCTATAAGTCAAAGTCACCAATGGGGAAAAAGGGTTTCATGTTCTGGCTGCTAAAGATGTTTTTCTCTTATCTTTTCCAGGATACAATTCCTTTGCTCTGTGGCTCTGATTCCCTCAAAGTACATCAGAAATCTGATAACCTGTTATTTCGATTTACTGTGCAGGTGAGTCATGAGATCCATTTCATACAATGGGTAGTCCATCCTAACACCTTAACTCTTCTCTAAGAGACCATTACATTACTATAACAAAGCAAAAAATAAAAACTACTAATTCATGGCTGCCTGAATATTCCTTTTAAGTCTCCTTGTATACCCAAGCCTTTTTTTTTCTTAATGAGATGCTGATTTCACAAAGAAAACACACAAACCACAGATTGTGTTTTCATTGGCACAGTTTATACTGACAGATACAGACTGAGTGTGTTTGTGGATTTCTGCAGGGACAGAGCCGCATGATAAGGATGCAGTTTGATGGAAGGAGCAGAGCCGAGGCCATTGATGAGTGTTCAAGTGCTGTGGCAAAGCTGATGGAGTATGTGCCTGTCACCACTCAGGACGACATCCCACTGCACCCTAATCAGCCTCCCACTGAGGCCCCTGCACCAGCAACACAGGTTTCCCACCGTACATTTCAGCAAATACAGTTTTTTATAACAAAACACAGCACTGATGCATAAATCACTTACTTCTAGAAATCCCCAAAATAGATGGTAACTTGAAGATTTCAGTATGCGGCTATACAATATCTTCTTCCTGCTGTAGTTTTGATTTATTGAAATTTGTGAAGGATCTTTTGTGTAACCATTTATTGTTTAGTATTTTCTAAATTTAAAAATGATATCAGCATAATGCTAAATGCCATTACTGAAGTTACCTTAGATGCATTACTCTGTTTTACCAAGAACGGTGGTGGTGTCACAAAGCTGTGTTCAGCTTCATCAACAGTGGCCATATTATTCCCACTAGATGGTGCTATTTACAGCACTGTCTTATTATTAGAGGTGACACGACAGACACAGTAGGTGGGGTGAGATACACTATATAATGTGTATGAATCCTTAGCCAATCACAGTACAAGATGTGGTTTAGAATACAGCATGCTCCACCCCGAACACACAATAGCAGAGAAGAATGCAAAACAATCATATAATGAATTTATAAATACAAGTATTAAAATGGCATAGCCCTGAAGTCACTCAGAAAATCAGTTCTTAATGTTGCTTTAAGCGATCTAATTGTTAATTATGAAAACAAACATTTGTCTCCTGAGGTTAAAAACTACTAATAACAAAACAACATGGCACTAAGCCATTTAAGCAGTTGAAATGTATACTCTCAATGACATACTGTAAGAGTGAGATTGTTGTTGCTCTATTATTCAATTCTGCTTAATGGCTTCAGTCACTTTATATGTTGTCAGACCTGAAAACAGTCACAACACATGGGCAATTATAAATTGGATCCTGAGGTGAAACTTACATCCAGCTTTTCTAGAGCTTAACAGCTTTAAACATGAAGGACTGAGAACGGAATGGAGTCCACTGTGGGGCTGAAGTTGACCTTTAGCGAACAGACACACTGAAGGAGTTCACAGTGAAGATGAAAAGGGCTTTGAGGGGTGGATATCTTTCAATTAGTAATGAAGCCATTGATTGGTCTCTTAACCCTGTGGTTTCATGTCGTGTTTGTCAAATCTTTTTTTCTTCTTTCGTGTGTCACCCTGTGCTAGCAGACTTGTCAGGGGAAGGCCGTGGGAGTTGAGCCTGAGGTTGTCCAAGGATCTTTGTCCATCAAGCGTCTTACCCAGGTATTGACTGTTAAAAGTGAGAGGCAGTGGACAGCAGGTCACGTAAAGCTAACACCTAACAAAATTAAACATTTACTGTGTTTATTGTAATTTTGTGTTAGGCTTAAAGCTAGACTGCAGGACTTCAATATATAAATGAATGTCTGTCACATTCAAGCTCTTGCCAGAAAAACTTGCATAATGCTGATTAAGCCTACTAGTGACAGGTAAAGCTCTCTGTATTTCGCAGAGTTTTTGATTTGATTTTCTGTGGTGACATTACTGCGCTGGTGCACCGGTCGCAATATGTTTACATCAGCCAGCAGTGATTGATTTGCCAGAGCTGAAGAGGGGAGCAGCTACAAAAACAGAGTAGACTACACAACTAGGAGTATAGTGGAAAAACCTAGAGTTACTAATGCGCCAGATAGAAACTCCGCACTGCAGGGTTAACCAAGGAGCACAGTGTTTTTATTGATGTTCACGAGGCACATGGCTTTCATTTAAATTTACTTAAATCTTGAATTTTAACACAGGCTACTCAATCAGTTTCTTCTATGCGATTTTACTGAAATATTTCTGTTGACCTTCCGCAGCACTTCTTGGGTGAAGCTGCTTTGACTCTGCCTCAAATGTATCATCACAGTTCTTTGGCACAAGGTGACTTGGAGTCCATCTTGCGTGTTTGTCTGTTGGATCCCAGCTTTTATGCATTTGTAGAGAAGATGGAGGGGGAACTGAAGAAACTGCTTGAAGAGTAAAGAATCTTAACAGCTGAAGGCAGAGAGGTCAAGTCAGTGCAATGTGTGTGTTCTTTTCTCTAATACAGTTTGTGTAGGCAGCGCCTTTTGGTGGTGGAGCATTTCTCGCTGTGCGGCTGGTGTTCTCTGAAATGCTTTTACACATTATTTGTTATGGTATATGGCCTAAAGAGGATACTTTGAATGGTATTGGTTTAGTAGGTTAGAGGACTTGCAAAACAAATTTAAAAAAAACCTGGATTCATTTTGAAACTTTTTATTCAGAAAAAAAATATTGGTCTCACTCATATGTTTGATCGTGGCTATATACTCTGGTCCCTCTGTTCCCATCTTAATGCAGGTCCATTTCCACCCAACACACATGGATACATCGTATTGAAAGAGGAGTCATGCAGCTACAGCAGTGAATTTTGCTATGCCAGCTTCCAAGTGATCCCACAATATTAAAGCTTCACTGAGTAAAACAAACTGCCCTCCATATATCTATTTAAGAATACATATTGCATAGGATTATAGCCATGCTATACAGTTAAAGAGAAACAAAATAAAAAATAAAAATCAATCAATGAAATTGGGAAATATAAAAAAAATATTTTTTTTTTTACAGATTTCCTATCATTTGAACACTCATACTTCAACATATACAAGACATCTAAGTTACTCTGGAAAGAAAATAAAAATAATACACATATCATTTTTGTTAAGATAGTTAAACACACAGTAATCATTTTCTGTAAGCACTCTCAATTAAATTTAAATACTGCCAGTCATTGAAGCCCTTGCTTCACAATAAAAGTTCTGTTAAAAGTAGACTTGTCACAAATCAAATATAGTTGAATGACCATGATATGCTGTACAAATTTCCAAGAATAAAAC
>OMNN01040581.1:0-32846 GCA_900302755.1 Chromis chromis | reverse complement strand
CCCCACCCCCCCCCCCCCCCCCCCCCCCCTTCCTCAGTATTCAAATAAAAAACAAAAACGAGCACAAACTTTCTGTCTGTTAGATCTGAATGTATATCCAGATTTGTATGTGTCCTCCCATCCCCTCCCCAAAGATTTGAGAATCTACGCACTTTACGGTCTAAAAAGTGTACCTTCAAGGAAAATAAAATGAGATTACATGATTTATGTGGAGCTTGTTTGGTAGTAGAATAACTCAGCCTACAGTGTGTGTTGTAGCGTATAAAGCCACTTGTGGTTACTTCTGTCAGTTGTGATGCTACTTTCACAAACAGCGTCTTGTTTTGGTTCCTTGTTTTGCTTCTCCTGATAAAAAAGATTCTCACAATGAGTCAACCCAGACATGTACGCAAGTCAGTAGTTGCTTTTTTTCCGGAAGCGGTTAAAGATGAAGCCAAAAGAATTAGCGATAACGATCTAATGCAAAAATCCTAAGTTATCAAAATGTCACAAGTCTGAATCGACGTAAGCAGGAAGGACGTTTCTATTTATACTCGATCAAGTATGTGTCAGCAGACGGTTACTCTAACTTGCCATTATTAAAAATCAACTGCGCTAATTAATGCTGTAGTTTAGATGTGTGAACTAGACAAGTATTTAACAGATTTAGAAAACGTTTATTTTCACAAAAGGAGAAAAAAGGAGACATCAGATCAAACAAATAATATCAAGTTTCCTCTCAACAAGTAAAAATGTCATACATGTGTTCCGCAAGTCTGCATTTTCTCACTTCTTCAAAAAATGCTCCTTGCACAGCGTTAGTTAGCATAATTAGAATTGGTGGCACAAAGTCCACCACATTTTTATAACATCCCACAGTAGAAATGATTGATGTTGCCAGAAAAAGCAAACTAACCAAGATTCAGAGTCCTTAGAGGTTTTCTGGTGTTGCTTATCTTTCTGCATGGTCGAGGTTTCAGCTCGATAAGAGAGGGAGAATTTGGGTTTTGGTCAGTCTTTGTGTATGTCTGTTTCAGCTTTTGGGCTGTCGGAGGAGGCCGCGGATCCTGCGGACGAGGGCCTGGATGAAGGTGTAGCGAGAGCGCACCTGGCTGTACAGGCCCTCCACCTCCAGCAGCTTCCTCTGCAGAGCCTCCCCAAATCCTGCAGCCATGTCGCTTTTCAGCTGCGCTCACACAAACGGGAGACAAGACAGATGGGATTAGGAATAATACAGGTGTAGAGGAACACTGTACTTATGTCAAGAGATACAACAATTATTAACACAACTTGATGCTTGTCTAAGCTTACATTCAAACTGTAAACAAATATCATATTCAAGTTTCCAAAATATACATGCAGCTCATTGCCAGTTTACAGCTACTTCTTACCAGGTCAAGGTCTTGTTGACTGACTCTGGACAGGCCAAGTCCACGGCCTCCACTAGCCTGCAACCCGCCAAAGGAGTCTGAAAAACAAACTTAACATAAACAAACCAGAGAAGGAGGGAAGACAAAGTTGTTCTGCAAACAGCTAGCTATGTCAGTTCTGCTCTCATCAACTGACTAAAAATAATTTATAAACTGAACCGAACGCATTCCTGGCTCATACATGCATATTATCTTGAACATATTTTCTCACCATCTGTTAGGCGTGATCTGAATAAACTGGCTCCAGGCAGCAGGGAGTCCTTGGGGTCAGTGGGGGTACAGTGCAGCAGGTAGTACTCCAGGTGGCGCCACAGCACAAATAAGCAGGTCTCAATAACATCTGAAGAAGATGCAGGTCAAGGCATTTTAACTGCACCTCATTATGTGGCATTTCTACAAGGTGTTATTTCAGATCTCATCTCCTTAAGACAGTTATAGAAAATCAATTGACAAAGGGTGAGCAAGTCGATTTTTAACTCTGGCGTGCTGAAAAGGAGTCAGGAACGTATTGAGTTTGAAGCCATTAGTCCTGTGACTACAATTGTGTCTGCAAGGGCCAAAGGATACAGGAGCAGAGGGCCAGCAGCTTGGCTCTGTTGTTAATAAGCTGGACCAGTCGTCTCTTGGCCAGCAAGTTCCTCTGGACTGATGAGATTTTCTCGACCCCTCCTGGCCCTGACACCAGGCCTTGGCACAACTACAGAGAAGAAATCTGTGGTTAGAACTGAAGAAAAAGCACAGTGGAGCCAATAAGGTGCATACAATAAAGTACTACAGAACTATAGTAAAATGGAATTATATTTGGGAAACTGACCACGATGAGTGTCAGACAGATGAAATAATGAATTGGGTCATCCTTACCTCCTTGAGCTCCTCGGGAGGCAGCTGATCCAGGCTCTGAAGCTTACCCAAGCTCTGTCTGTGACTTTGATGGAACCTGAAGAAATCTGCAGCACTGTTCTTCAGCAGGTACAGGACCAGACCCAGGCTAGGGACCCGGGAGTAAGCCATTGATGGCAGAGTGGAAGACAGATCTTAAAAAATAAGAGGCACAGTTCAGTATTATATTTGTGCAAGTGGATAAGTGTTTCTGAAAATAGAAGTTCTGGATTTCTAAACTGTTTTTAGATCCGGAAAAGGACATTTCACAAACAGAACAAGACCAGTACTGTAAAGGCGGAAAACATGGCTTGTTTAACAGTGATTTAAATCCTTTTTCCTCTTCTTAAGTATGGGCAGAATATCACTGACCGGTGCGTCCTCCGTCCCTGCCAGCTGGCTCGCTGCCCGACGGGCTGAAGAGGCAGATGCTGAACTGAGCCTGGGCTGAACTCTGCAGCAGGAGGGTTTGGCAGTACTCCATGATGTTAGCACACACCTAGGGACAGAGGACAGCATGGCTCAGGTCACTGACAAAGCAGAACTGATGAATAATCATAGCTATGGATGAATGAATGAATCTCCACAGACATTCTGGTGCTATTTTTATCCCTTTCCCCACTGTATTTTTTACTGTTAAATTACTCAAAACATGTACTTGGTAACCTCCTACTGATAAATAGGAAGTTCAGCACTGAGAATACGCCCAACATCTCTTATTCTGCCATTTATAGAATGATTAATGTCAGACCTGTTGCATGGCCACTTCCATCTCTTCTCGTCGCTCTGCAGAGTCTCCAGGCGCAGCGATCTCAGCCTGCTTTAGTAACCTCTCCCGCTCACTTCCTGCCAGACGGCCAAGCAGGGACAAACACAGACGCTAAAAAAAGAAAAGATGCCTTATGTTAGACTGTGTATTCCCACGCTGAAAAGCTGGTGCATTAGCGGGGATACAGATGCAGGACTGGGGTTGGACAAAATCAGTAAATTAGACCCTCCAAGATGACAGCTAATAACAAAAAAGTAAATTGTCTAACCTGGAATCTGTTAATGTGACCCTGGAACTCCATGAGAGCAGCACTGTTGACCTCTCCACCCATCTCAAGGGTACCTGAGACACCAAGCAGTACATGAATATCATCCACCAGGTCACTGATATGTAAATATGTGATTTGCAGAATGGAAATGAGGAAAATATAGAACATAGCAAAGTGAATTTAAAGAGCTAGGCGTGACCGGTTATCTTTGTACCTGGCAGAGCTGTCTTACTGATGATGCCCGTAAGTAAAGAGAGTTCCTGCAGAGCCCCCATGCTGAGCTCCTGGCAGCGCAGCAGGGACTGGATGGTGTCTGCATGGACTATCAGCCACTGGAGGACCTAAACAGACACAGACAGACACACACTCTTGTTGTTAATTATACACATTCAAATCCTATTTTGTGTTTGCTAGCCAGCTAATCACAGATGAACCATTAATCCCAGTAAAGATCAACAAGTTGTACAAGAACAAGACAGAACTTACTAGCACAGTAAATTCAATAGAAAAGCCCATCAGTGGGTTTGAAAGCCATGTTATTATTTTTAAATTGCCAAAATTAAAGCATTTATCAGAGCAATAAACTGTAAAAACAGGATGATTTGTCGGACATTCAACTTTTAAATGGTACTTGAACTAATTATGTGTGGCATTTGGTTTTGTTAGTTAAAAAATAACCAATTCACTTTATTCTCTATGTCTTGTATAAAATAAATTGTTTGCAGAAACCAGATTCTGCAAAAAGGAAAAAATTCTGCACTCTTTGGTGCAATCGAGAAGCCATTAGGGAGTCTGCTCTGACCAACAGTCACAATTCAGGGACTCTTGTCTGAATTAGGCTGAAATGTAGACAGCAGATAGGAGACAAGGATGGAAACAAATCAAAAATATAAGTAGTAAAATATGTATAGTATGCAGAGAAGCCATTTTTTTTTCATTATTAGTAACACCTGTGGGTACTTGGAAAAATGTTTTACAAGTTGATTCCAACACAAAAGGCCATGAGTTCGAGTCTGGCTTAAGACCTTTCTGCATGTAACTCTCCTCTATCCCCCCTTTCACCCTGTCTCTCTCTCTGTCAATAAAATGGGAAAACCCCCCCCCCCCCAAAAAAAAAAGAAGTGCAGGACTTTATGTTGCAGTGAAAACGAGCCCACAGTGAGTAAAAATGTGACAGCAGCAAAAAAAAATGCCCAGAAACTGCTCGGAGTTTAGAGGGTTAATACACAAAATACACACACATATACAAATCCTAAAAAGCTAGGAGCTGTCTCAGAGAATTAACAGCCTTTTGTGCTCACCTGTGCTGCCCCCTGCTGGTGATTTATGGATGTAGACGTCAGGATCACCTGAAAGAGCCTCAACGTTGGTAAAAGAATCTGCCTGTAGCGGTCCATAGGGGTTGGGATGAAGCCCGATGGGTCCCTCATCACTCTGCGGTCCACAGGGGATCAGATACAAACATAAGTAATAATAGAAATATACACCTAAAGACAGAGCTCATCTGGACAAGTGAGAAAGAACTTTAAATCAGTTAAATGCATCAGAATGGAGTAAAAAAAACATATTTCAAATTTGTCTTGAGGGCCAAGTTGTTGACCTTCTTCATCACCCTGTTGACTTTTCTATCTACAACTAAACACTTTTAAATGTGGTATTTTATTCAAGAATTGCTGGTATATGGTGTTTAGTACTTGCTTTATATCCATTTGTGTAAAACCAGTCAATTCATATGTTTAGGAAGAGGGTAGGAATTTGTAGGGAAATTATTTTCTTCCTAAAAAAAATATACATCCCTGTGTCGCAGTAATAAAAAGATAGTTAATCCAGCCACTCTTCCTCCCATACCTGTGTGCATCACTGTCAGGTACCATGTCAAACACCTGACACTCAATCAGCTGCGCCACCAGCCCACAGCGCAGCAGCTCCACCGCTCCCTGACCTGTCTTAGCCACACGAGTCAGCAGAGCCTAAAGACACACAACGGTGTTAGTACCTTCATAATCCTGTACTTACAGAGGCTTTAGACACACTCTACTGGCCCTAGGGGGCTTTTGCTGTCACACAATATGCAAATACTGTCTCTTTAATGATTTCCCTCACCATCTTGCTCTCATAGATGTAAAGTGGTTTGAGGAGGGGCGGCTGAGGTGTGAGCAGGCTCTGCAGGGCGCCGTCATCCTGTCTCAGGCTCTCCACTAAAGACCGCAGGTAGCCGCTGTTGCATACGTACACCAGCCACTGATTCTGACGGTCTATAGACAAGATACGGTCCAGTACTGCCAGAGCCAGCATCTGGTGGACAGGGAGAGAAGGGAAGAGTCGGGCTCAGTATTATAATAGTGATTTAATCAGAATTAGCAGCAGAAAAACATCAGAAAACTCATAGTATGAGGCTGAAATAGGCAGAAACACACATTTAAAGAGAGAGTGTACAGTTTGGATCTTACCCTGCTGATTTCATGGCCGTCACAGGCATCCCTACACACGACCTCCATGAGAGCCTTGCCATAGCTCTCGATGATGGCGAGGTTCTCTCTCTGTAGTTTAGAGAAACCATCTTCAGGGGCTGTGAGACGCTCCCACATTGCTTTCCCGGCTGCAAGCAAGAGATTATCACACAAAATCTGGACACTGCTCCTTTGAAATGATACAATGCTTCTGACAACCTTTGTTAGAAAATGCCAGCCGTTATCTGTCTGAAACAGTCTATGTCTTCAACATAATTGAAGTTAATAAAAATTAACATTAGACTAACAGACTCTGTGTTGTACCTGTCTGCAACGTGTCTGGTTCTTCAGGTTTCTGGGCGATTTGCAGGTAGTACAGCAGAGAGCCATACAGGTGAGCACGCAGGCGCTGGTATCCACCTCCTTTAAGTGTAAAATACATTGTATTATTTAATATATATTTTAAACATGATTTTATCCTGGCAACATAGGCCATGTGGGAATTGTGGGTTCATGAGTCAAAGGGGTTTACAGTAATCACTAACCAGTACAAAGGATGAAGTCTAGCAGCTTGCGGAGGATCAGGTGCAGGGCAGAGTTGGCGATGGATGCAAAGCCTGAGGATGCTTCTAATCCCACCCCCTGCTGCTGCTCAGACAGCACCGATTGGCTGAGGTGGGCTGTCAGAGTGAAGACTGCCCCAGCAACAATGGGCATCAATTCTCCTGCTGCATCGTCAGATAATACCTTGACAGTGCATAGCAACATTTTGTAAGAACTTCAATATACATGTAATCAGCACAGAATAAAAGTCATAACATCCTTTTCATATATTACTGCATCTAAAAATGTAGTTAAAAAGCACCTCTGGATATTTTTGCTACACTAATTTTACCCTTTTGTGCCAAAACATCCTCACAGACCTTATCATGTAGGTCCAGCAGTAGATCTCTGATAATGAGCTGCCGGTCATCAGCAGGTATGAGATCAGCCGGGCAGGCAGTCAGCAGCGTTTCCACCAGGCTCCTCCAGGACTGTAGCGCATGTCGCTTTGCACTCAGACTCCGACGGACACGGTTACGTTCCACCACTTGCTGGAGGATGGAGTTCACCTCCTAAAAGAAAATATCCAGAGATGGAAATGACAATTGGAAAAACATTTTTGCTCCAGCTTTAATCTCCAAAAGGATTAGTGATGGGAAAAGTTAAATAAAAAAAATACAACACAATGCATAATGTTTCCTTTGTGGATATTTCTGCCCTACAAATATAAAAACACCAAATAAAGCCCCATTAACTGAAGCTCACTCACTTCCATTAACAGGGGCCTCTGTCCAATTGCTGCCATTCCTTGCAGTGCGTTCACCTCAGCGACCAGCACTCTATGAAGCAACTGTGAAGAAAATTAAAACAAAGTGTGACACAAGAATCAGCAGAAGATCAAACTCAAAAAGTACTTGAACCAACACCTCAGAGACAGAGAAAATGTCTCACCTTGACGTTGCAAACAGTGTGTCCCTGCTCGTTGACATGCTCACAGTTGGAGATCACCTGCTCTATCTGAGTGCGCTCGAAGAAGTCCAGCTGCAGCAGCTCAGGCATATCCTGACTGAAATCGATTGCGTCCAGCACACTCAGCAACTTTCTGCGTACTGATGACAAAAAGTCAAAGTCAATCTGGTATAATTTTTAAACACAGCAAGCATTAAATCACAACTGACATGAAGGATTCAATTAACAAGAGTCTAAAGAGGACATAAACATTAATTGCGTACCACTAACATTGTTTGAATTGATTGTGGACTAAGGAGGCACAAACCTTTAGAGACTGTGTCAAAATGCAGGAAACCACTGACGGACCTGGTCTCTTCTTCCATGCCTGATTCTCCATCCACTAAAATGAAACGTATGAAGGTCTTATGTGCATAAATTCATGAGCTCTGCTGTGCAATCATGGCGATTGTAAGTTTGAGTGCAAGTTCTTCTATGTTTCTATAAACATGATAATAATTTCTCTAAACATCCAATGAACCAAGTAAAAAGTTGTGTATAAACTGCAGTGAACTCATTTACTGAAAAGAGCAGCAACGTGTTTCACAATACACTCCACATACCTGTGTGTTGAGTGTGTGGTTGGTCATCCAACAGGAGGCTGATGAGGCGTTGCGTATGTGATCGCTGGCGGTTCAGTGAGGTCACTCTCAGCTCGATGGCAGCTGTTTTCATGAGCCAAGACATCTGGGAGAGGGCAGCAATCTGGTTGCCTGAGGAAAAAAAAAAAGAGAGCACGATCAAGGTAAGGACAAGAAAAGATAATTGCGGTCATTGTATTTCCAACAAAAATTTACACATTTGTTTTGGACAGGAATTTCTGACATCAACAGAAACTCGTCTGCGCCAAAATGATAAGCATTGAGAATAAAAACAATTGTGTTTTTAAACTGTTTTGGGAATTGGGGTTTCATTTGCTCAAGCATGAAAGACATTTTTGTTCATCAAATGTTCAAAAATAAATGGAAAATGCAGATTTCCAGCAAATAAAGTAACACAGGCTTAATGCCTTTACAGCACATGGACCCATTATGCTTACTGACATAGTTATCCCTCAAATGCCCATTCTGAGCCAGGACAAACCCTGGCATTTACATTTTATTATGGCTTTAGAAAATATAAAGGGGATTACCATTGCTTATATTTAGGATGCGTTTTTTCCATTCATTCCATTCAGGATACAAAACAATCCCTAACTTCTATAAATGGTACTGCTCTGTTATTTCCTGCATCTTTTGTTTCATGCTGGTCATTCAATTAATGTCTTAAGTTTTTATTATCTAATTTAAGACCAATGAGATCAACAGGGATTGTGAGCTCACCAGACAGGATGAAGGGGAGGTGTTGCAGGTGAGAGAACAGGAAGTCCTGGCTGGTCCTCAAATAGCGCATGGTGGGTCCAGATGTGTCTGGGCAGGCACACAGCTGGTAGATGACCTGACAAACGACAAAGAAAAATTCTGATACGCTGAATTTATTGTGCAATATCTCTCCATGTCAGAGCATTATTTTGTTATTACCTGGTAGCAGAGCTCCGCCAGATGTGGGGCCTCCTGTGTGAGTACAGGTCCTGATCGCTTCTCTGTGCCTCTCTGCAGCAGACTCAGGATGGCGTGCAGGCAGCTACGTGGACAACCCAACACACCTGTAACAGACAAGCCACCAGCTAAGAGAACAGAACCTCAGAACGCTCCTCAGAACCCATAAATATACAAATTGTGTATTTAACAACAGCTAACAAAATGAGCATGTTTAGCCACTAAGGCCAGACCCTCACCTGGGTCCTGGAGAGTGGTTGAGGAAACAGGCTTCTTGACTTCATAGCCCAAAAGATAAAGGGCGAGATTGGGTGTCTTCAGCTCCAAAGAGGTGATGAGCAGATTCAGGATATGGATCTGAGTTTCATGTCGGATTCTTGCCACCTTCTTTTGTGAGTCCGAGTCTGAAATGCAGAAGATTGTACAGCTTTAAATCTCATGAAATGTTGAGACAACAAACAGCAGACGAGGAATGTCTTTCTCACCATCTCCTTTCTCTGTTCCCTCCTCTGCCTCTTCACTGTCCAGACACTCCACAAATCCTGCCATCAGCTTGTCACTCACAGTCTGAAGGACAGAACCATAAATTTGTCTCAGCTTCAAACAGCAAAAGTTTCACACATGACCACAGTGAAGCTTATCTACGCAGACCATCTAAAAAACACAACCCGACCTTTTCTAAAGTGTGTTCCCAAGTCATTTGGATAGCAATATTGTATAATTTACATACTCAATGAAGTACATTATTGGTAAAATGGTATAATGTACCAATTTTATACAAAGAAAAACAAACTGAACTGCTTATGTTTGACTTAATACAAAATACACAGTCTAAAATGCAAATTACCTCTTACGTATATGTTTTTGTATACATCTCAAGTGCATAGACCACATTTAAGGGGTTACATCAAAAGTAGAATCAAGGATTTAATTCTACTCCTCCTTAAAATATGTAAAAAAAAATATTTAAAACTACAACACAGTGTTTATGATTACCGTTTCCGTTTGTTTGCTGTTGAAAATGTTGTAAACTGCTGTAGCTTTGTGTGAGAAGCATTTTCAACTGTTTGGACCTGCACATACCTGGTCGTGTGTAAAATCTCCCACCAGCCTACTCTGGATGTTGGGGTAGTTGGCAATGCGACGCAGGATCTTGGCACTCTGGAAGGCAGCCTCTGGGTTTGAGCTGCTGTGATACAGATATCTGCCAAAGAAGAACAAGGGTCACCACTAAGCTACACCCATTCTGAGGCAACCAGCCAACCCACAAGTATAATTACTTGATACATAATCAGCAATCAACTCAGTAAAAATACAGCATCATAGCTTCTAGGAAGACCTAATTGTTCGTACCTGGCAATATTGACAATGTGATCGGCCCTTCGGGTTTGAGGACTGACCCCCTGGAGGAGCTGCTCCAGAGGAGAAACCAGTAGGGAGGACTGGCTCTCCCTGAGGAGGTCCATGAACACCACCTCTTTCTCCAGAGCCAAGTCTAGAAGGCAGAGGCAGTGCAGCACCGCTGACTCCAAGTGCTTCTTACCTGTAAAGGAGGAGAGTGTTATCAGAACAACCACACACACACATTCACAAGCCATCTCTTTTTCTCTGACAACAGCAGCGTATGTTCTCTCACCAGGGAAGGGTGCATAGGTGTCCAGCTGGCGAACACCCTCCTCCAGCAGGCTGAGGCAGAGTGCCAACATGGGCGAGTCATTGAGCAGATGGAACATGATGCTGTGGCCAGGGGGCTTGTGGGCCGGGACCTGCTCACCCTGCAGCTCCACCACCTCCTGGACAAAGTCTGACGGCTGGGGCTCGTAGTCCCGGAGGAGCTTGTGGAATACCTCCAGGACAGAGTCGGCTACCTCCCACTGACAGACAGAAAAAAAAGTTAATATATGCCTGTGTCAGCTACACGTCTACACCTTGACAGTAAAAGAGAACTTCACCTTCTCAGCTGGACGACGATACGCTCTGGTGGGGAAGGGGAGGAATACAGAATCACGCAGAAAGTTCAGGTAGGGCTGAAAGCCTGGGACGCGTAGCCCTGCCCCCAAATTAACAGGCAGGCTGCTCTCGACCAATGTGCTGATCAGATGACAGAAGCCTCGCGTCAGTGGGTACTCCTCACAGCTAGACTCGATCTCATTCAGCTCGACCTGGGAGCCAAGAAAACAAAAATGACGTTTATCACACTGACAACAGATTAAAGTCAATTTTAGTCTCTCTATGAATCAAATCATCTTCAGAATTTCAGCAGTGGAGCCCCAATTATGAGTGAATTGTGCAAAGTACAATTTGTTCCCACAACATAGCATTTTAAGACACTGATTTCATGAATGCATTACTTTATATCACAACAAGACATTTCAGTCCAAAACCATAGCTGAATTTTACTCTCTGGTCATGACCCAAATTCTTAATTAAAACTGATCCAGGCATCCCCAAGTCGTCTAATTGGTTGAGAAACAGAAGTGAGACAGAAAAAGAATAAAAGAAAATATTAAATAATAATTAAATAAAAGAATGTTTCAAACTAGGACAATCCAACCTCACATTTACCACCACAGAGACTCACCTCAATTCCTGCTGCTTGTCTCTGTCCTGGGGCTCGCACTGTCTGAAGGATCTGTGGTACAAGAAAACATAGTTACAAAACTTTACATCTCAGAACACAGCAAGCTTCAACACCCAAAACAATGTCAAAACACGACCAAGTGTTTCAGATATAAATAATAAGATGGAATGATAATTGCCATATTGGCCCAAATAGTGGCCAAAGTATAAGAGATTTTTTTTTCTAGGAATAAGGTCTAATTCAAGAACCAGACAGCTATTCGTTTAAAGCATCAGATACTCTGTTGAGTTACTTGAAGCCTTAACATTGTGAAGCTAGTGAGTGTTATAAAGTCTGCTTTATTTTCCCAGTTCAACCTGCATGAATTTCTGAACTGATTTGCCGTCATGGCGACTGAGCTCCAAGTAATTCCTGTACCTGGGAGAAAATCTGTCAAACACTCAAGAATTACAGCAGAATGTAAGATGAGCTCAAAAAGACAGTCTGAAATGCTTAGTGTCAGAGTAAATGATTTTGACTGCTTCCAGGAGTCTGCCTAGTGAGTATGTAACATCTATCACCATATTTCATATTTGATTTATACAAGAGAAAATGCTTCCCCAACGAAGACTCTCTTCATCTTGGAATAATGGTGTATATGGATAGTTTGTAGTGTAAAAGTGTTTCACATAGTCAAAAAGACTTTTTCTCAAAAACAGATGTCAAAAAGAGGACTCATCTTATAATAAGCACACTTTTTTAAATAAGGCAGTTTCTCCTTTCTTGTAAAAATCATCAAGTAAAGTAGTTCTATTCTACCTGTGTATACTCTAACGACTGCCATAGTGAAGCAGCGATCTCTGGTGACTTTCCAAAAGCTGCCAGGCAGTGCAGGAGCTCAGCCTTCAGGACGGGAGGGACGCTGCACTGTAGCAACCCCAGCATCACTACAACCGGGGTCCACTGGGGATGCTCACACAATGCCAGTCGTGCATTTTCACTCTAGGGGGGAGAAGAGAAAAAAAAAAATCAAGCACTTGACTTTCACTTAATAATATGAGCAAAAAAACAACGTGACCATCGTCCTTGCTACGTGTTGCATCATACCCATGTGATGATGGTGGTGAGCAACTGCAAAAATGAAGTCAGTCCTTCCATCTCTCTTTGGGTGATGCCCCTGAGTGGTGGGTGGCGGTAGTGTGCTGCATCTGGATTTGGAAGGTCTCGTCGCAGGTTCTCGTGGTAGAGCATGAGGGAGTGAAAGAAATGTTCCCAAGACACCGGACTGCCTGAAACTCCCTGGATGTTATCACCTGCACATATGTACAAGAGTATAGTTAGCAAACGCTTGGATATGCGTTGAACTAACACTACAAGCTTGTTTAGGTTGATGTTCCTTTAACAGTAAAGAACATAAAACAGCAAAAATATATGTTCAAATTGTAGAAATTCACCCTCTGGATAACCACAAAGTGATCAATTTCTCTTTGCCCAAAGTCCAAACTCCTCAACAAATGTTCAATGATTTCCATTTAACATATCCGTCTGAAAAAAAATCTTAAATAATAGAAAAATAATTCTGGAAACTTTTCACATTATGGCAACAATCTGATCTTACTGTGTGTAGCTCCATTGGTTTTGAGCAGACTGAAGCAGTAGTGAGCACACTGAGGACCATTGGCGAGGCCTTTCAGCATACGGAGATAGGAGATATAGAGGGTGGAAGGCAGGAGGTCTCCCATCTGACGCACAAACTTGGACAAAACCACCTGCATCAAATGGCAAGAAGAGAAAAACTACTTTTACAGAAGGAATTAAAACGATGTGCAAGACTTGCATTTCTCAAGAGGAACAAACTACAACTACCTTTCACTACAATTCTCAATATCAAGAGGATAATATTTTTTAATGTAACTTGTGTACAGAACATATGAACGTTACCTGTTTATGTGGAGGCCTTTGCAGGGCCATTCCCAGGTAGGATCCCTGCAAGGAAGTGTGTTGGAGAGACTCTGTGGGACACCAGAACTCTAGACCCAGCTCCAGCCCAAACAGGTCTTTGCTGTAAAATTCTCCAATCTGAAAAGACAAACAAGCTCTGTGAAAAATGTAATCCAAAGTGTCATGCCACAGCAGGGTTCTTCCAATTTTTGCTAATGTTTACTCCTACTATTAGCATCTTTCGTTGAATAACATTAGCAGTTAAACAATATGTTTACTGATTTGTATATGTTAAAAAAATACTAAATAAAACGACTGACCAGAATCATGAGATGGTCTAAGTCCTTGCGCAACGATGATGGAAGCTCACTGTCCATCTGCAGAGACATGTGCACCAGACGGGCATCCTCATCAGCACGGTTACGAAGCTGCTTCACCTGCAGAAAGCAAAGAAGTGATAGTACAATATTTGAATCAATATGCAAAACAGAAACAAATTCAATCCAGTAACTAATTAGCCAACACTTACTTCTGACACCACAACATTACTTCTATACAAATAAATGATTACTTCAGTGAAAATGGACAGTAATAGCCTCTCTCACCTTCATTGGCATGAGCGCCAGAAAGTCTGTAATGAGCGAATGGAGGCGGCGAATGAAAAACTCTTCCTGGGCAAAATTCTCACATCCCAGCATGCCCTCTTTCATAAACAGGAAGACATCTCCCAACAGAGCTTGATCAGCCAGAGCCTCATCTGCCTCAGTGAACTCGACAAGAGCTGCATAGCACGCACAGAGAAATTACATTAATGCTTACAAACTTAGAGAACTGATATCCTTAGCTAGATATTTAATGGAGGTCAAATAAAAACAGGTCTTACCAGAGCCCTGTGGTAGCTGGGAAAGGACTCTCAGAGACAGAGCCCAGGCCAGTCGACAGACAGCCTGCAGGCCAGGAAGCTTCCACGGTTGACCGTCCATCAGACGACTGTGCACTGCAGACACATACTGCCTTTCTGTCAGCAAAGGTAGTGCCTGGAGCAGATCTAGAGGAACACAACACACAGACAACCCTTTAACACCTATAAAAGCAAAACACTGACACCAGCAGCATTTCTAATTCAGAGCTACAAGCAGTTTGTTTTTAATGGATCTAACCAGTGCCTTAAACAAACATTAAACTGTATGAAATGCACTCACCTTCTCTATCTTCAGTCCCCTGCTCTATAAAGCTGACATCCAAGCAGTAGAGCAACGCCATAACGAGGGCAAGGTTCACACTGTCCAGTGAGCCATCAGCTTGAGCTGTCACTGTCTCCAGATGGCCAATGAGAGCCAGGGTGTCCTCTTTAGTCAAGGGTGACTGGCAGGTCCATGAAAACAAGCTGTCTGCGAGTGCCTGTCGGCATTCTTTGATGAGGTCAGAAACCTGTGACAGAAGCAGGAATTAAAAGTCGTCCACATTCCTCCCTCTGGTCTTCCACTCAATGTTTCTACTTCAGATGCAACAAGAAATTCAGTAGCGCTACACTGCTCTGTACGATTGAAAATGAGTGTATTTTGATGATTGGTGCTTTTGTTTTAAATTGACACAAAAGATTTTCTCCCACCTCCTTCCTGTGCTTTTCATTTCCCAGGCCTCGCTCCTTCTGCAGCCGTTCAAACTCACGCGTCACACTTATCTCTGACACCAGGGTTAGGATGCGTTTGGTCAGACCCTGGCTCATCAGCTCATCTGTAAATCGTGTTGTCAGAGCCACCAGCTCTCCACTGAATGACAAACCAAATGAGAGCACAGGTCAACCAAAGATTTATATACGAGTTAAAGAGAAAAATAACTTGCTTACAGGATGACAACATAACTATTATTTGGGTCTTTAAAAGCATCTGTCACTATCAAAATGTACTACTAATAAACATTATTACCTGAGATCTAATGTGAAGGTCTTGCCATGTCGTGACTGGATGAGGGTGCGCAGAGAGTTGGCCATACAAAGTTTTCCATCCCAGTAGAGTAACACGGCCACCAGACCTCGTGTCAGACCTGGAAAATGGGGCTGCTGTTGTTCACCTAGAAAAAGACAAATATAGTCAGAGAATCATTTGTGTTTAATCTCAATGTCTGTACTTCTGAAAGTCACACCAGGCTTTGTCTCTAAATGGTGGATTTGATTAGGACAACCCTAAAACAACATAGCCGTTAAAAAATAATATGAATACTGTATCTTTATCACAAATAGAACAAAATGCACAGTCACGAAATTCACTGCATAGCTTTCTTTATAAATTTGCTTACAACTCGTATCTCTTCCTTAAGTCCACTTTACCTGCCAGCAGAAGCTCCAAAGCTGCCAACTCTCCGATATCAAACAGATCACTCAGGATGAAGGCCTCTGTCAGAAGCTGTTCTGGAAGGAGCCTTGCCCCCTGCTGACCTTGGATGGCGATGCCTTCTGTGCTGGCTTTACGCACTTTTTCTCTCTGCTCAGCACTCTTTGGCTAAAAAACATAAGACCAGATGTTATTAACATTACGGCCCAGAAGAAACACTGTATATCAATGCATTAGTATGTCTCAACCAAGGCAGCAGGCTACACAAGAAGAAAACATTTGAACATTCACATGTAAAACTGTTGTTTGTAACTCACCGGGTTCTTAAAGAGTGACAGAAAGTGTGGTTTGTGTTTCTTCAGTTGCAGGTCCAGGAGGTGGACGCTCTCCGGCTGTCTCCTCAACACAGCTCCGTCCACCGTTTCCCATATCTCTTTTAGCGGCCCCCACAGACTGGCACCTGGGTGAAAAAAAGGGCTTTCAAAGATCTTGGCTCATCACAGATCAGGCATGCACTCACAACTGATTTCTAACCATGCTCCTTCGCCACCCTGAATCTTAAACCACATCTTAAAAAACTATTTTATAGAGTTGCTTTAATTTGATGACATCTTTTTTTATTGATTGTCATAGTTTAAACAACCATAAACCAGCAGAGGCAGAAGGCTGCCCTCCCTCAGCCTGGTTTTGCTGGGGGTCTATTCTTGTAAATAGGGAGATGTTCCTCTCCACTGTTGCCAGTATGTGTGCTCATAGGGAATATCTGGATTCATTGGATTTTCGTGTATAATTGTGCTAACTATAATTAATGATCTAGTCAGGTAATTTGTTAGAGCATTTAGGGCCGGTTTCACAGACAAGGCTTAAGCCTAGTCCCAGACTAAAATGCCTGTTTGAGCTTTCTTAACTCCAAGTGACTTGCACAGACACATCTTAAAATAGTCTTAGATTTAGGCTGTTCTGGATGAAACTAAACTGACAAAATAATAAATCCTAACATAACTAAACCAAATTTAAGCCACGTTCACGAAACCTACTTAAACATCCCAGTTTAACTAGTATGACTTAAGGACTGATCCTGGCTTAATCTAAGCCTTGTCTGTGAAACCGGCCCATAATGTTAAAGGGGTAGTAAACCTAACTTTGGCACTTTTGCCTACATTAGAATACATTAGAAAAAGTTTCAAGTTGATAGAAGCCCCAACAGTAAAGCACCATCACCAAAGCAGAGAGACAAATAAAATGTATTAACAATAGTACTTTACTCCAACAACAGCTCACATACACTTTTTACAGTGTAGATAGATAGATGGATATAAACCTTATGGTGTAAATCATGTGATGTGCCCTTGAGTCAGCCACTGATTTCACTGAAGACATCCTCTCCAAACACATTTGCAGCCACAATATACATGTAAAAATCACATCTAGGTGCTTCACTGTGTCAAGAGGTTAAAATAAATTAAAGCAAATGATATTGTCTCCAGTTTTACAGTCTAGGGTTTATATGACACCAGAGTGAACATGTGTTTCTCACTTGATTGTACATAAATCTGTCTGTCCCCACATTTGTAGTGGTCTCCAGCTGTAGGTGTAAAGCCCCACAGTAGTTTGAACCCAATTTGTTGTGGTGGTAGTGTTTTTGAAATAGGCTATATCTTTCTGTGTGTGTGTGTGTGTGTGTGTGTGACAGTGCAATTTGGGAAATAGGTCAAGCCAGTCTCAGAAGCCTGGCACGATGACAAACAGAAAACTGCATGAATACCTCTTAAACAAATCCTATGAATTCATGGGCCTCAGACAAGATTCCAGTCTGTGATGTTTGGCCCTGGCACTGTGATTTTTACTGGGTATCGCTGAATGCAGGGCTTTTTCAGCAACTGGGATGGATTTAAAGAGCAGCTTCACAATGGTTGCTTTGTGCTGGGCTCAGCTACTTAGGGAAGGCAGAGAGGCTCTTGGGGGCTGCTGAAAAACTCCAGGACAGCACGACTCCAGATGCTGTTTTCATTTTGGGGAAATTTCTGAGATTTACAAAATATGAACACAAAGTCAAGATGCATTGTAAAGCTTATACCAAAGTAATCTCGGCTAAAGTGAAGCTAAATACAAGTTAGTGGATTTGCAAAAAAAAAAAAAAAGAAGAACACATCATAATGTATACTACAGTGAATAGCAAATGGGTTTAGGCTGTACGCAGAATGCAGAAATGTAAATAGAATGTATTTCCGAAGGTGCTGTTTATTTATACTCATGCTATCACTGCCATCTACAGATCAGCAGTGAAAGTTCAGATAGGGGGGTTTTCAGGCTTTCACTGGGAGCATCTCGGAACACATTCATCCCTCAGACACCAGACTATGAAAATACCGCTTTGTGTCGAGAGCAGAGGAGGGGGGAAAAAACTAGAGAAAAACACTGCATCTTTTAGATATCTGTGAAACTGTTACTAGGGACTGAAATGCACCGTAATGGGCACTGTGGAAATGTATGGCTAATTTAAAAACTACTCTATTAACATGAACATAGTTGGTGCAATACTTCATAGCAGAAGGAATGTGGTTTCTTTGGGAAACATGTAATTAGTTTGACTACACAGCCGTAAAATATGCTGAAGAATATAATTATTTTTCCTGGGCAACAGGCAGCTAAAAATGTCATTAAGTGAAACCAAGGTCAGAATGCAGTGCAGGCTGGATGTGGGAGGAGTGAAAAGAGGCTGAAAGCAGGTAGATAAAACATTTACTCCTAATGACTTACCTTCGGCGGAGCAGACCACCAACACCATGGACATCGGCTCGGCAATTTTAATAATTGGCTTCGCTGCTCTTGTTGCAGCCTTCTTCCTTCTGGTAATTGGACTTGTGTACTCCGAGCTGATGAATTCAGACATTCCTCGTGGGGTTGCAAATAGTGGGAAGCTGCACATGGTTCATGGCTTGTTTGTTGGCATGGCAATTGTGGTGAGTATCTGTGGAAGTGTTAGTGCTTATTATTTTAGTTTCCTGCGTGCTGTTGTATCTGTTATAATGAACTTTTTTTTTATTATGAAACCAACTCTTCAGAATATTAGAAGAAATGTGTCTTGTGGGGGATAAAAACAATGAACTCTTTCAGGCCGTGTGTGGCTGTCCTTTCTTTGTCCTCCAACACCTGATAAAGCTCAGATCAGAGAAATTTTAGATAAGAAATCACGTCTAGCAAAGGTGCAAAGAAACACAAAGTCATATGTTCACCTTCTTTGATGTTGTCATAGTAAATATGGTCTCTCAGACAGAATAACCTTCATTTTGACTTTACCCATCAAGATTTGTGTGCGTGTGTGTGTGTGTGTGTGTGTGTGTGTGTGTGTGTTCGTTCATAACCTTGCCTCACATCTGTGGTAAGTCTGTGGTTTCTCTCCTGCCAGGGTCGGATCCTACATCGCCTGGGCATTTGTCATCAGGTCAGCTTCATTCGATGGTTCGTGGCCTGTTTTCTGACTCACTTGAAACAAGTTCCTGCAGGTCTGCGAGTGAAGGACATGAAGTTTGCTGAGGTGCCAGTGCGAGTCTATGAACCTACCTCTGTGTGTGATGGCTTGAGAAGAGGCCTTGTGTATTTCCATGGAGGAGGATGGGTTCTGGGCAGCATAGGTACACAATGTTTAGATCATTTACTTAAGTAAAATGAAATAAAAATGATGAATTACATGTAAAAGGCCTTAGTCCTACAGTTGCACTCAGTAATTATGTGACCATACAAGTGACAGATATGCATTTACAGAGAAGTTCATTGGTGCTTTATATATTTTTGTGTAGTTTGACAATTGATTTTAAATAATTTAAGTTTAAAACACCTAAAATGTTTATTTTTGAATGCTAAGTATCTATGAGCAAACCCAGACAATCAGCATAAAATACAGATTTATCTTTGAGATGAAGTGGAGGATTAGAAATACACAAATGCAAAATACAGAAAAGGACTACAAAATTGAATTAAATATGGTACTTGTCATTTCTGAGAATGCAGGCTGAATACAGAAAATGAGATAAGCATACAGAAAGGACCAGGAATTGTTATGCTCTGTCTACAATGAGACCACAGTAGCTTTTGTTAACTGTTATGTCCTGCTATTCCTGAGCAGATTCTGTTGATGAAGTCTGTCGGCACATCGCCAAGGAATCCGACACCACCGTGATTTCTGTTGGGTATCTAAACTTTATCCACACTGCACATTCAAATCCAAGATCTCTTTTGTTTACCAAAGAGCCACTGTTGAATACCTTGTCCCTCTGTCTTCCCTTTCACCCCTCTTAGGTACCGATTAGCCCCTGAGCACAGGTACCCTGCCCAGCTGGATGATTGTGAGGCAGCAACCTGTCACTTTCTGTCTGTGGCTGAGACAGAGTTCAGCGTGGACTCTAACAGAGTGGCAGTCGGAGGGGACAGCACTGGGGCTAACCTGGCAGCAGCACTGTGCCAAAGGCTGGCGAGGAGAGAGGACGGACATCTGCCATTCCCTTGCGCTCAGGTCCTCATCTACCCAGCCCTGCAGATGGCAGATTTCAACCTGCCCTCATACCAGCAAAATCATGCTGTGCCCATATTGTTTCGTGGCCGGATGGCATTCTACTTCCTGCAGTACCTCAATGGAGACATGTCGGTGTGCCAAGAAGTGCTGGAAGGGAACCATGTCCCCACTGAGCTCAAGCCATGCTATGAAGACTGGCTTTCCCCGTCCAACTTACCTCCTGAGTTCCTCACGCGAGGTTTCTCTGAGCCCCCGTCCGCAGAATATGACGGGGAGGTGTATCATGCAATTAAAGCTGGTCTGGAACCTGAGGTCTCACCTTTACTGGCAGACGATACTATTATTCAGAGAACCCCGCCAACCTTCATCCTCACCTGTGAGTATGACGTCCTGAGGGATGATGGGATTCTTTACAGGAAACGGCTGCTGGACTTGGAATTAAATGTCACCTGGCAACATGTGGCAGACGGTTTTCATGGCATGATTAACTTTTTTAACCAGGGCTGGCTCACATTTCCCTCAGCAGTGCGGATTGTGGACGGTGCTGTTGACTATGTAAAAACACTGTGAAGATCATAAACAGGCTCATATAATAAACTTTATTCAACTTTCCATCTTGTTTTACATTTTAATAAACAAACTTGCCTCCAGTGTTCTTCATTAACATTATACTGTTCACACAAGACAACCCCACCTACACAAATCAATAAGCAAAACCCGTTTTATTCCAAAAAATGAAAAGTAGCCTGAGGACATAAAGTCTGGAAACATCTTTTGGCAACATCTTAACAATATAGAATATACTGCTAAATGTCATGCCCTAGCCTTAAGGAATGTATTTCTTTTTAACGAAGATGTAAGACATCTCCCATTTGCTTCCAGGATAGTCTGCTTGCCTTCCCTTCAGTGTTTGCTGTATCCATGGCAACAGAGCTCTATTTCCCCTCCACTGCCTGTGGCATTATGGGGTCAGGCGAATACACCTACAAGCTATCTGTTTGACTAGTTAACCTTGCTCTAACAGGGCTTCAGATTTCCCCAGCTAGGTGTGTTTGACAGCGGTGGAAGTATGAACCAAAAAGTGGCGGCGCAGGATAAATGGGCCCAAACTGGATGGAGGATAGAGCAGAAGTATGCAAACAAAGTGCTGTTAGGCAACTGGGCTGAAGAAAGACTCCAGGTAATCATTTGATCTATTTATTGCCTATTGCACTTGTATCCACTTGTATAATAATGTCAAAATTTCCCAAATGCTATGAGCAGACAATAGCACAGGGCAGAATATGTGACAGTACTAAAAATTATTTTCTGATTCAAACATACAACTTCAATTGAATGTGAGAACACAGTGTCTACACCTTTTTATACCGCATCCAAAACATTATGCCATACCAGTGGCAGCCTGCCAAGGGTTTTGTAGGACCTCAGTTGGTAGTCAAATCCATAGCAAAGTGATTAGGCAGCCTCAGTTCAGCTACATCAGCACAGCCTCCTGTTGGGAGAGGCTAGAGCTGGAGACTAATTGCATTGACGTGAGGTTCGGCCACGGGCTGCTGGTTCAGGATTTGAGAGGAGAAATGACTTAAGAAATACTGTACAGCGGTGTGGATCGATCGCGAAGTGTGAGCTCTGCTGATCCCTGTGCTGGGCTCATTGCTGAAGTCCCTGTGTATCCCACCCTTCCTCATTCCTCTGTCTGATATCTGTTTATTCCGTCCGACGCAGTTCACTCGGGAGCCAAAGATAGCCAACAGCACCAGTCGTGTAGACTACCGGCCCCACTGGGACTTCAAGCCAGACGTCTCTGAGAGGAGATCTGCCCTGCTGAGAGCTGAGGTCAGCCTTTAGCTGCTCATTCGTGGCATTAACACCAATTGAATGCCTGTCACAAGCCTGCAAGTCAGGCTTTTCTTCTCTAGATTGTGGACACTTCTGCATAATATTGATGGCCAAGATAAAGGCCTGTGATAAAACTCTTTATGAAAGCAAGTTTCTGGTCAGACTCAGCAGTCATGAAAAATGTGTAAAATCATCAGTCCTCCTGGGTACTTAAAGGCTAGTTAGAGCAATTTGCTGCTGTCACATAGTGAGCCTCTTGAAGATTATTGAAAAAGAATAGGCCATGCCCTCTATATCTTAATCCAGTCAATGCCACTGCATACAGGCTTACCATAACTTTTGTGTATTGCTGTGCAGGGGCTTCCATCCAAGATGCTGTTTTCCCACTCTGACCCACCATCCTCGAACTATTTGCTCACAGAGTATGAAGAAAGCTATCGGCATAAACACGCCAATGCTTTGCCCACCCTGCAACCCTGGCGCCCAGACAACTTGACATGGCAGCCTGGGAGGTCGGACCGGCCCATTTCTGGTAAGGCCACAGTTAAAAGTGCCACTGCCAAAAGGCACATTCATGGGAAATGCGTATTAAGCCATCCAGTTACCATGAGTATGAGTGTAGTGCAAATTTACTTAAGTGCACTAAATTTTGTAAGGACAAAACACGTCAGCAGTTGTGCTCATGAACAATTAAATCAGGGTGGCCCCAGACGCCTTTTATTGTTCCAAATCAGTCACCAGTGTAATTAATGGCTGCAGTAACATGGCAGTTAACTTTCTCTTCTTTTACAGCCCTTCCAACCAACTCTGGCCCGCTGCAGTCCACAAATCACAGTTTCGAAAAGCAGCAGCCACACCTCCAATCCCTGACTGTATACAGGTCAGCATACCAGAGGCACCCACTTAGTGCCCTCTGCCAGGGCCGCTTTGCCAGGGCTTCACGCAGTCTCTCCAGCCACCTCCATGCAGCCAATCACAACAACAAGGACCTGGATCTGAGACAGCGCTCGCTCCTACAAGTCCCAGATCATTGTTTCAGCCTATTTCCGCCATTGCAACAGGCTTAGAGACAAGGCTGTGGCTCTTGAATTGCCTCATATGCTGCTTGTTAATTTAGAAGCTCTGTTCAAAAGTGTGCTGCTTTGTGACTCCTCTTTTGTATTAATTGGCAGCCTGAACATTTTTTAACTGAACCGGCCGTTTGGGAAATCAAAAAGAATTAAAACATTTAACATGATTCTCATTATGTGTAAGGACTACTGTAGATTTGCTGCGTGTTGTATGATGAGCAGTTTCTGTGTTTATCTATGTATGAACTGGTGTGTGTCTGTGTGCAAGAGGGAGAAAAGAGGGGGGCTATAAATTATGTCCACCCTTCCAGAGAATAATTACATGCAAATTTTCTCTCTGTCTGCACACTTTATATGTGAAACTCAGAATGGGCTGTTAGTATTACCCTAGACGCTCTGTAGGAAAAAAATAATGGAGTAAAAAATAAAGAATACAACAAGTGTTGATGCTAAAACTGACCTGGGTATTGAGGCAAACCAGAAGCCATGAGTCATCCAAGGCACTGTCTGAAGGGATGTGTCTAACTCCCATTCCATTAGGTGTTTAATTACAGGGAATCAAAGTGTTTAATTAGGAAGAATCAAAGATGCTTATGTTTGATGGTCAACCATCTGCGTCTGCCTCCCTTCTTCCTTCTGCCTGCTGCCTTCCACTGCAGCTCTGTTTCACTCACTGTTAGCTAGTTAGTCACTTTACTGTGCTGCTGATGCCTGTGTGTCACATGACGCATCTGTGTTATGGGAGGTCTGCGGCGCAACATGTCTTACCCAGAGCACCACTGTGTTTGCTGTCTGAGCCACATGATGGTGCTATAGCAGCATGTCACTCTGGGAGGCTTTGAAGTCCTCAGCTTTACAGTCTGTACAGTGAGAGACTTGATTGTAAAAAATGAGCAAACAATGAGGGATTTAATATTTGTCTCATTATTATGCATATTTCAATTGTTAGTGTAATCAACACTTTAAAATAAACCGCAAGTGTTTATATTGTTCTATATTGGGTTCTTGTGTTATTCTATTACTGGTAGTCGCACACATAACGGAATAGACAGTTGGCTTAAAACCATTAGTCATAAATTGTGGATTAATGTGCAATGAAAGACAAATTCATATATTTCTTTTGTTGTTTATAAAACAAAGTAAAGACATTTAATTGGTACAATGAACAAAGAATCTGCTCAGGCAAGATTAAAACAAATACATTTCTCACTGACCATCAAAGGAGAGTGACTGAAATTATAAAAAAATAATTGCAAGTCTGAGTGTTCAAATGCATAGACAAATGCTTTAGAAGCTCACCTATTCATATTATATGACATACCCATTTACACCCTGTCATACTTAAAGAGCAACTGTAGATAATTGCATTGTATCCAGGCCACTGTGTAAGTTATATTTGTGCCCTATACAGCGGAACACAGTAATAGATTATCGCTATATTGCCCACTCTCTGTGAGTTAGAGTTGGATGAACTAATTTACTCTGAGACCTTATAAATGGATTATCTTTACAGTAAAGAGGTTAAGCATCTGGGATGATATAAAACCAACATAATGGCAGGAGGGAGTGGCAAATCAAAGAAGCAAACAATTTACACGGCAGCACATCCTGCGTAAATCTAAGCAAACAGTAGTTTGACTACCATTACGAGACTAATACTTTACATCTACTGCCAGGGATGAGACATAAGAAATACACAATTCTTTGTGTAATATCCAATCCGAGAAAAAATAAAGTTGATTAAGAAACAGACGCTTTGTAGCTTTGTGAGAAAAGGGATCTTAATAACATCTCAAAGAAATGACAGCACAATGGGATGGGAAACAATTTTGCAGTAACACTTGGGGATGAGCTGGGTGGAGCATAAACATGACCAAGGAAAACCCACTCAGTCAACAATAAACTTGATGTAAAGCATCCTCTTGAAGGGATATTCAATCACCATCTAATCTTATCATCAATGGAAAACTGAATCCTTGTTACACACTTGTCTGCCGAGGGTTCTTATCAGGTAGTGAAAGGACAAAGGGGAAAAGTATGCCCTTGGCTGCAGAGAGGACACTCAAATCCTCATCTATGAAAGCAGGGGAGATCTCATCAGCCTCGAACCTCATGGTGAACTGGCGACTGACACAATAGATTGTGCCATCCATCGTGACACACTGGAAAGCAGGGCAGCGCAGAAGCCGCTTGGAGCTGCACTCATACCACAGTCGAGCCACTGTATGGTAGCGGTACACACTGACACCCAGCAGCGGGTTAACATCAAACCGATACAGAAATCTCCCCACAGCCACCATATCTGCAGTTCTGTCTTTGCTGCTTACGACGAGACTTGGCCTCCAGGTGTTGGTTTTAGGGGTGTAGCGCAGCAGCATATATCTAAGCGAACCCCCAGAGACAAAAAGTTCTCCATTGCACACTGTGACATGATGTGCCACAGCAAATGTATCATTCGGCAGCGGGGCCACAAATGTCCATCTGTCCGAACGTGGGTCGTAGCGCTCCACCGAGGAGAGGCACTCCCCTCCGATGGCGTATATGTAACCCTCCAGTGCTGCCAGTTTGCAGCGGGGCCTGGCTTCATTCATGGGACTGATCTCTTTCCAGATGGATGTCAAGGGATTGTAGCAAAACACTCGCTTTGAGGGTGTCATTTCTCTGTCTGTGCCTTGGCAGCCTAATGCCACAAATAAGTAGTTATCCATTGTGCACATGGCACAGGCTTTAGAGATGACCTCCTGCGGGATCAGGCAGTGTGCATGCCAGACATCTTTGTAGTCATCATAATAATACATTGCGCTGGACATCCTCCTCTGCTCTGTCTGCCCCTCTGTGCTCCTCACCCAGTCTTGAGGGTCCATGTCTGCAACCATGACAAACTTCCTCCCCATCATTCTCTGCTTCCGAATTTGCTCCCGCTCACCGGCCATTAGCCGACCATAAAGGTTGGGGTCCCTGAGCACTTGAAGGTAGTTGTCTGACATGACCCCCAGGGCTGCTTGCTGCACAGTCTTTTGGCCATGTTTCTTGGCCAGGTAAAGTGTCTCCAAACAGTTACCCAGATCAAGTTTACTCTTTAGGATTTCCAAATCTCTTCCATCAGGAATTTTTGCAGGAAGGTGTAAAAATGTAGCCCCTGCTAGAGTCTCTAGATCGACCCCCTCCCTCGTATTAAGGTCTTTGCTGTCTGTGGAGGGACTGCCGATAGGGTGAACAGAGATAGACTCATCGCCGGCTGAGGCCAGAGAGTGAGTCATTGGAGTTGAGGCTCTTGAAGTTAGAAAAGGGATGGAAAGCTCAGACTCCTCTGCTGCAGACAGATAGCTCTCTTTGCGTAGGAGTACAGGCCTTGCGGGGTGCCTCAGCTTGAGGCTTCCTAGTGAGGCGGCATCCTCAGCAGTGCTTTGTGGTAAAACCAGATCACGCATAATGATGGGGCTTAAAGAGGAAGGAGACTCTGTGAGGTTGCTGCCACGGCTGCCATACTCCACTGGCTGGGATTCAGAGCTCCTCTCATATTGACCAATCACATTGTTTATATCTGTAATAGACTGTGAAGACGACTCAACATAGTAATCATATATCTTTCCACGCACAATCTGGTCTCCTGTTCCTTCCAGCACTACGTTAGTGTCCTCCACTTTGATCTCTGCCTTGGAGAGGAAGCTGGAGTAGGCCCCCTGGTGCTCCAAGTCCTGCCTTAACTCCCTGCCCACACCCACACTGCTCTCCAACTTCTGCAAAAAGCAAGGGGAGCGGCGCCCCATTGTACTGGCCGTCCCACTCTCTGCTGGATCGGGAAGGTTCAAAGCAAGTCCAGATGAAATATTTGTGGTGGCGACCAGTGCCTGCTTCTGATGAGTGAGTATCTCTCCTTTCATGCTGATATCTCGGTCACTATTTGATGTACTAAATGTATCATCACTCTTTTCAACTTGGTGTGGATGAGCTTCTGCCGGTATTTCCTTGGTGCTTTCAGATGTCAGATCATCAGCGGCTGAGTCTGCGTGCAAGGGCTTGGATTGCTTGTCCGTATCATCCTGGTCGTGTTTTGCTGAGCTTTGACGTTGTAATGTCGTCTTGCAGTTTTGACAGGTTGCATTTTGTTGCTTCTTGTCTGTGGCACAGAGTTGAATATTCTTCACATTCCTGGAACTGTAGAACCTGTAGGCCCAGGAAACCAGCAGCACGGCTGCCACAGAGATGCTAAGTTTCAACAGCAGCTGCATGTCGAACTGGACTCCCAAAAGCTCTGCAATGGGCATAGCTGTAGCAGTGATGCTGGCAATGGCCGGTTGACTGATCCTATTGAATGTAATTTTCAATGCGCCTCAGCTGGCTGTAGCTGTCTGGTTTTCATTGTAAAAGAGCTGCTGTGATCTGATGACTGCGCCTCTTTGCCCAAAGGATCAAGTGTAAAATGATAGCTCTAGAAGTGCTATTTGCATCCCTGGCTCTCTAGGGGCGGAGCATTCTTCATACACCACCTGTGGCAAGTCGGATGTAGTTTCAGCAACCACACACAGAACATGTAAATACCCCTTAGATCAATATTTGGTTATGTAATTTGCTGACTCACCCAAGCTTTTCCCATAACTATCCAAACATCATCTAAGAATGCTGGTCAGTAATTTCTACCTTTATTTGAGCTATGCTGCTGTTGCTGCATCTCTTCTCAGCATTTACATGAACAGGAGTGGTTCAGGCCATACTTTATTATGTCAATTTATGAAAATACTGTCCAAAATATTATGACAGATAACACTCCACAACTTGCTCAAACATACGTCTGGAGCTGCAGGAGGGAAGATCGGTTTGAATAAGGGGTGGGGAGTGATGATAGGTGACATTTATCAAATACTAAATAACCAGGATACATCTGTTTGCACAGCTATACCACAGATCAAAGGTTCTTCTCCATGCCAGCACAGATGCTTAAATTACTCTCTCCTCAGAAGAAGTTACTATCAGACACTTAAATGGCATTGGCATGGTATTATACACACATAGATACATACAGATAACCATCTGAAGAAAGGAAACACAATGGAAAGAGTGTCTACAGAGAAACCTGACAATTCATTTCCATACACTATACTGAGATGCAAACGTGCTTTTCTGTTACATGGGAGCCATGCCACTCAGCCGGCGCCGTCAGGTTGTCATTTGTGTGATGATAGCACACTGGAGGGAGGCTGCGGCCAACAACAAAACAGTGTTTATTTTAACAGCACTCTGTGGAGCATTGTAAAGATGCATCACGTGGAGGCTCATCCAGAGGGTGTGTCAGGTGTCCTGTCTGACATGGGCGCTGTTTGGTCATCCGATAGCCAAGCCCGCAGACAACAAAAAGGAAACCGGATTCTGCAAGCATGGCTGACTGCTGAATAATTCACAAATGGACTATAGAAGCAGCTTCTTATCCTCACCATTGCTCCCAGCTCAGGTGAACTATTCAGAACACCGTTCAGAAAAAAAGCATGACTGTCAACTATGTGCACTGTTGTGTGGAGGTACTTTCACCTCTTCTTGCTTATGCCATCCATGATGGGTGCACTGCATGTCACTGAACAAGAACAGAAGGCACCAAAGACATTTTTTAACAGATGTTTCCTGCTTTTTCCTGTAATAACTGAGCAAATTAGTGAGGCATAGTATGTCAGGAAGGGATGTAGTCAATTAAACACAAAAAATAAAGCTTTTTATTGTGTCACCATCACATATTTTAACTTATTGATTTGTTAGGAAAAGAAAAGAATGAGCAATAAGACTACCGTGGCTCAACTTTACACATAAGGGTTATCCAGTCTTCTCACAAATAAACCCAAATAAGGAAACTAACTGAGAACAGGGGAGTCTTCCTATCTGTATAACAGAAGATGTAATAAAGCCACATACTTAAAAGCGTCACATTTATTGCCTGGTGGATCATTTTGGTCCAGGACAGCTTTGACCGAATGTTATGAATTTGAAGTTACATGAAGTGTTCATACATACAATTAATTTGTGGACAACAGTATCGCATACGTATACACTCGCACGCAGTCATGGTGCATTTCTGCTGGCGTGATGATTAAGTCATATAAAGACAATTTGCACATTCTCCTTGCACATTCTAATGCATTCAGAAATGGACCTGTTTTTCTCTTTAGAATGTGGAGTGAGTGATAAAAGCAAAAAGCACAGAAGTGCCTCTTGAATAAAAATTACAGTGATAGTTGAGTTATAATGCTATACGGTGGGTGGACAAGGATTTGTGCCCTTTGCTTCCCTCACTGGAAAAAAAAAAAATTAATTCGAAGCGCATATGACTGTCTGTTAATAATGTTTGTGCTATGCAGCTCTCATCTCTGGAATACAGGAATATAGATTGTACTTTGGCAAGGTGAGCTGATATCCCAAACGGATAGGTCTATCCCTTCTATTCAACTAAGCTTTAAAAATCTCCCCTCTTACCTCCCACCTGGTTTAAACCCTAATCCCTTAATACGAGTTGTGTCCTTAGAATAGCTTAAATTGCAGTTCTTGTGAAGTCCAAAAAATGCAGGATTACTTTGCATTAAGTTACCCTTCACTGAGAGACTGCAAAGGGTTAACAACAATGTCAGAATCTCCTCCAAAAGCCATGTTTACGGCAATATAATGGGAAATATCTCAAGGTAATTTTTTGGAACTTGCCTCTGAACAGGATTTAATACAAGTGTATGTCTCCTGGCATAAGTTTTGTTTTCAAATTTCCCTGATATGATGGGAATATAATCAAATTGGATTGTAAACAATTCCTGCAACCATGACGTCTACCAGGTGTGTGCAGTATTACATACTGTATATTACATGTTCCCAGCATTTAAAGGAGGCAGGAAGATGTTGAACGCTGTTTTAAGTAAAGTCAAGGCTTGTGAGTTTTATCATCTCTCCATTTTAATACAGGTGAAATGAAACAAATGCAACAACCCTGTTTACACAAGCTGCCTCAGGTGAGCTCCTCCCTGGAATGGCGGCTAAAATGATCCTACTAGTACTGTAAATGTCTGGGTAAGAGTTACGTATTGTTCACAATGTAGGTCACTTAAGATAGTATGTCACAAGTAAATAACTGGATTACAGGCCAGTGACAATGAGTTGCAGTGCTGTCCATAGCAACACACCAAAAGGAGAAAGAATCTTCAAACGTCACATGCACCACAACCCCAAAACAGCAGACATATGTTAGATACTTTTTTAGTCTGTCCTTGGAGACCTGCCATATAGATATAAAAAGCCCGAATGAGAAACAGAAAGGCTGTTAATGTCTCCGTCCTTTCAGCCAAGAATTATCTCTGAAAACAGTGTTGAATGAAGTACAAACAAAGGTGGAGAAGTGTAAACTCCCATCCCTCGCCATAACCCATATAGCTTCTTTATTTTTTAATTATTTAATTATTTTTCAGTATTTACACTGATGTACACAAAATACACTCAAAAATGAGATTTCTTTTTTTTCTAGATTCTCAATGCATTTAAATCCTCTTGTACATTCCAAGCCATCAGGAAAAAAAAACAAAAAAACTTGTATAATAATAAAAAAAGAAGGTTCTCTTGGAGCATCTGTTTTTTTTTTCTTTTTCTTTTTTGTTCTCCCATGGTTTATCAGCTCGTTGCTAATCAGTTGCATCCCAGGACATGTAACCGTCGGGGTGTGGTTGAAAGGGGTGGCACAGTCTAAGCCAGTTCCATTTTTTTCACATTTCAGTCAACACCAATGACATTTTGACTCATCAAAAATAAAATCCAAATGCTTTTTTCTTTTCCGTTTCAAATCAACTGATTTTATTGATCAACAGGCAGACGTGGGACAAGAAACAAAAAAAGGTGTAACTGGGCAGGGCTATATAGGAGGTGGTTACTGTCATGTTCATCATGTTGTTCTTTTAATATCATTATCTTGGTTATTATTTTTGTTACAAAAACAGTGAAAGCGCCATCATGTGGTGGCACTGCTTCCTGATCGACTGACGTATGGAGGGTCTGTAGATGACTGGAGAAGGCTTGCGGGACTGTGGAAAGTGTGTGTGTGTGTGTGTGTGCGTGTGTGTGTGCATATGTGGATGTTGCGTAGGAAGGGCAAGTATGTGTGTTGGTGAGTAAGAGTGTCTTGGGTGAGAGGTTTCACGTCAGTTCCACTGTCACTGTGAGGACAAGTGCCATCCACGTCAGTCCAAGCACGTCCGTGCGAGAGGCTTCATCTAAAACAGCAAAAAAAAGGAAAAGAAACGAGGAAGAAATCAATTAGAAAGACAGTCCGCTTTCTCATCATTATTTCAACAAGGTCGTATTTCATTAGTTGTTTAGAAGTAAACTATTGTGCACTTGTTTAGTACCGAATTAAGCCAGTGCACAAAATGTTTTACAATAATATGAGTATTTTTTGTGAAGTAACTTGAATGGTATTATAAAGCCACTGAAGGACTCTCTGCTTTAATTCTATTAAAGAAACGATTAAGTTAAAAAAGAGTATGACCCAGGCAGGAAACCTTGACAAAACTATGACAAAACACCAGAAAAACTTATTCCATTCACTACATAACATCCATTAGTCAGATTTTAGGTTGTTCGAGGACTTATAATAAAATAACTGTAACAAATGTACCTCTGTGACAGAATGTTTTGTATGGTAAGTTCATCTAGTTCCATTTACTTGAAGTGGTGGGGTTCTTATTTTGGGATAGGCTTCATTCCAACAAAGAGAGATTTCCTCTTTAAATTTCTCAGAAGTCGGTGGAGGTACAGTTGCAATCAATTCATCAATTAATCACTGTTCAGCCCTGCTGAGTTTGAAAGCGTTTCTCACATTAAAGCCTTTCTAGTGGTTTAGAAATTACGTGAATAAATTACACTTGACTTGAGTGACATAATCAAATCAATAATGAAAATGTGTAACGGAGGCTTTCTGAGCTGCAGGGTACTTGTGAAATACAGTCATATAGTACACCAGCATGTAAGGGAACAAAATGAGGACAGAATGCAGTTAAGCTTTTAGCAAGTAGAGAACAACAGCGAATTTGCTTCATCTACGATACAGACACAAATTCTATCTTTGCAGGTGTTCAAGCTGTGTAGCAAACATGGCAAAGACAAGGTCTCCAAAGCTAAAAGTAGAACTTATTACTCCAAAAAGGCAAAGCAGGAAAGGCCTATGTGACAAGAAGAACACAACCACCACCACCACAGTCAGGCATGGCGGTGGGCCCGTCCTGTTACAGGGGTGTGTTGCTGCTGCGGTAAGCGGTAAAATCCACCGTGACTGTCATCATGGATTCTTTGAAATACCAGGCCCTTGATCCCCAGCATAAGTCCAAGTCAACCAAAGCTTGGTTCAGAAATTGCTCCTGGAATTGCCTGGCCATCTCAGTCTCAGGGCTTGAATCTCATTGAAAATCAGCAGCACGGGAACCAAAGAAAATTAGTGAGCTGCAAGCTTTTGCACATCAGGAATCAGCTAACAATCTAAAAGACAAGTGTCAGAAGCTCGTGGGAAACTCCTGGAAACATTTACTGGAGGTCAGAGATCAAAGAATATCATTATTTAATACTGACTTTGGGAGTTGAATAATTTTACTTACATGCCTTTTAGCAGATTTTTAAAAATTCTTAGCACTCTTATGTTCACTGTGTTTCCCAATCACTCAAATATGCATTATCAGACGTTCTCTGACTGTTTACTGAGGCTTTAGGTGACATGTT